>JAITYT010002829.1:59089-69528 GCA_025433975.1 Liostenogaster flavolineata | reverse complement strand
TATATATATATATATATACACATAAGGAAGTTGATATTTTAACACTGATACACATACAAGGAAAACCGTGAGTTGTTGCTTTGCTTTCGAATCACAATCTTCTCCAAGCGTTGAAGGGTAGCTTACGATTCCATTATTGTTTTCTATGTTAGTTTTAATAAGTTTTAAACAAGATTCTTCATCCACTTCTACTGTTTCCATTATGAATTCTACAACATTTTACATACATTTTACGTATATCTCATACATTTCTAGTTTATATATATATATACAATTAGTTTTTCTTTTTATTAAACTTTGCGTTACTTACTTCTAGAGGAGTTATCAGCAGAAAGAAATTTTGTTAACAGGGTTCCTGATTCTGTTGTGTCCAAGAACAATTGTGGATAGCGTCTTAACAGCAATTTTGTAAGCAGCATGTTGCCACGATTTCCATTCAGAGTGTTACTTGGAATACATACTACTTCATCGTCCGTTCTCCTGATTAGTAACATTGTCCCGTCGTACCTATATCCGACAGTTTTTCATTTAATTTAATAATCCAACATATATACTTTAATCTACACGTAGTCAGAAATTAGATCATTTTACATATTTTACTAAAAGCGGTTAGATAATTCATTTTCACCTATTCAGTTGTTCTGCGATATTTAAATTGAGATAATCTCTGATAATATTTCGTACGAGTCCTTCTAAGGACGAGGACATTGTCATAAGAGCCAATGGAAGTACATCGTCGAATGTAGCATCCAATACCTGAAAGAATATGTAAATGTTCATATCTTTTACGAACGAATGTAGTAAATTTATTGTATTTAATTGGTAATTGGTTTTAAAAGGAACATTACCAAGCTCTGAATAGATGGGTAATTCATAGCAGCCCAGGTAGCTGTGTATCCACCGATACTCCAACCATAAACGATTATTTTTTCTTCGGGAAACTTTAAATGTGTGATAGCAAATTGCATTACGCAATTAATAGCATTTTCTTCTTGTGCCGGATAAGGTGCACCCTTTGTGGTCAGTTTCATGTCTTACTGTTACTCTTATACGAATATAAATTGGCCGTAGTAGAAGGCTTGCCATTACTATAACTATTTTATATGACTATTAATATGCAATATAAAAATTTTATCCATACGATAGTAGAGTTCTACAGTATATTTATATATAAGAATATAAAACAGTAATAGCAATTCTTCTAAACGGAATCTTTTTTAAGGGAATGCAATTAAGAGCTTACTTTTACGCAAGCAAAATACTTACAGTGCTACCGCCAAAACCTGGATGATTCCATCCTAATATCGAGTAACCCTTATTTAATGGTGTCGTCAAAATACCAGTTTCATAAAAACTACAATTCCCTTCGCAAGTAATAACTAATGTATTACCATTAGTAGACCTAAAAATAAAATTAATTAGAAATTAAATTTGTTGGTAGAGTCAGTTAAGGAAAGTTATTCTTTTCATTACTTGTTACGACGGTCGACGAACAGAGCATCGATTTCATTATTATCCGATGTAATCAATTTAAATCTTTCACCATTGTGTTTTATTATTAATTCTATTCTTCCTTTTAACAATGCTGAATCTGTAATAACAAAGAATATACCGTTATAAAAGAGATTCTTCGAGAAAAAGATATGCGCGGTAGAAATTATGACTTACGTAATGCCCAGTTTATAATAGATACGCTACCAGGATACATCACTTTAATGGCAAAAGTATGTGCCAAAATATAAGATAATAATTTGCAAGGTATTGCAAATATTATCTCTTTATTACCTTGCCGTCTAATTCGACCATGGGAACTTGTAATTTTTTCCAATGTTAATTTTTCAGAAGATTTGTCCCTGTATAGGTAGAATAAAATTTATTACCTGATATGTAATGCTTTCCATATATTACGATAAGCGTATATAATTTGTTTTTAACATTTTAACGGTTTAAAGACTTACCCTACTACATCGGTAATTTTAAAATCAATCGGCCATGCCCAAAATTCAAAGTCATATTTATGTAGTTCCTGCTTAGTTTCCGCATTGTAATGTGCATTAGCATCGTGTAATGCTTTTAAAAATTTTAGATATACTGGATTATTGGCTCTAGAACAGCCACGTGCTGCTAACGAAGCGATCAGAATCGCTCCTACACTAGCTGCTAATTTACTCAAAGAATATATGTTATCTACTACCGAATAACTACGTTGATACATGAATGTAGCAATAAGCGGAATTGCATAGAAACTTAGCAGATTGCAGATTGCTGAAAACTGAAAAATATAACCACGATTAAAACGGATTTAAATTATAATTTGATAGGTACACGTATGCGTGTACGTGTACACACACATCACGTATATAAATAGTAAACGAATGGAACCGTTAAGTAGAATTTTAATTTTCCTTAATTTCATATTGTATACAATTGAAATGATTGAGATATAAAATGCAATATAGTTGAAAAAAATTAAATACATTGTAATTTACTAAATAATGCTATACATTTTTGACAGATGCTTTATTTAACTTACAGAAATTACTATTTGATCTCCCCAACGTTCTAAGATCTTTGGTTCGTATGATTTCTGAAAGAAATTGTAATTTTATGTACATATATACATAAAAGAATATTTGTATATAGAAATGAAGAAACATTATAATTACATCGACAAGTTGTCCAACCCATGGTACTTCGTAAATTTTAAAAAGTCTTGGGCTAAACGTACACTTCCATAATGTTTTAACCGATGACATTTTGTATTTGATTCGATAATCGTCGAACAAATTTTATTCCAATGTCGAATCACAATTAATAGTAAACTCTTTTTCGCGGATACTCACTTTGTTAGGTTAGAAAACATGACTTATGAAAATGGAACGATACACGTATATTCTGAATTGCATTAGCAATCCTTTTACATTTTAAACGATTTTAAACGATTCGCGAAATATTGACAGTTACATATGCGAATACTACTAATAAATTACATTTCAATTTTTGTCGAACATACGAAATAGTTATTATTATTTATTTTACTATTTAGTATTTATTTCAAAAGAAATCCTAAAATATAAGTGGCTGGAGTTCTCATAAGCAGCCAATCAGCTCATAAAACCAATTAAAAATCCCGCATAAAGAGTTAATTATATATTTTACACCAGTGCAACATTACATATATCTAATTTATTCGTTCGAGAGGAATTGTTAAGATTAAAAAAGGAGAAATGTGTACACGTACATGAAAGTAAAGGAGGGATAGAAGAGAGGGAAGTAGAAAACGTTCGTAATAAAAATAGGTTCCAGTCGTAGTTATTTCTCTTCATGGTAAAACTTCGCACAGTTTAAACGTGATAATGAGTTAAAACATCTTTCACTTTTGATAAGAAGATTGCATAAGTTTAAAATAAGCCGTCTCTTTTCACATAGCCAAAATAAACCGCATACGTCATCGACTATGAAGAGTTCCATGTTGGTATCCCTAGAAAATGCGTCCAATTTCGCTCTCTATAATTAAATGGTTATTCATTATCTTCGTTCCAGTTTCAGACGATCATCGAACGAGTGAAATTGGACATAAATTCCGGGGATATCAGCGATTGGTTGAATTCCCTTTAGTCGATAACCAATCTGACTTTAAGCAGCGACAGATCTCTATATTAGACATCCTAACAAAATTGTGGATTGGAGCGAAAAGGTTCAGGAAATAAAACACGATGCTGATCGACTCGACTAGTTTCCAGTTTCCATAGGAAAGCAAATTGGATTCGGGGGCAGCACGTGACTGGAACAATGCGAAAATTATGATAATAAGCGAGTATAAAAAAAGCAATTTCTACTTCTTCTTCACGTATGGCTTAAAACACTTCGTACGCTTACCAATGAATTGATATTTTATTTGGCGTATTCATTCGTTATGTTTAAGTTTACTATATTTTTTAATGTAGAACATAATGGATCATTACAGCTAAAAAATAGAAACTGGACAATTAGAGATAAATCTTAGTATAGAAAAAGGTACGTTGATAAAAATCTACTAGCCCATTTTTTCCCTTTCTATTCATGCTAGATCGAACAGCGAATACTCGAAGGTTCGCTTTGACATCAGCCCTTTTTCAACAATCACCTAGATCATCGACTATGAAGAATTCAATCGTTGATATCCCTAGAAAATGCGTCCAATTCCGCTCTTTTAGAACGAAGCACGCGACTGGAACAATCCGGAAACTCTTTCTCTCCTGCGTTTTCGAGGACCTGTGAAAACAAATTGTCTCTCTGTGCTTGCAGACCTCTTCGGCTTGCCTTCGCCTGATGCCTCGGCCGTGTGGCCTCTCAGGTGGCACGACTGTCTTCTTTCAGGGTCTAGTGCGCCACTTGTCAATGAGCTGCCACGGAGCTTCTACGAAATTCACGCTCGGCTATTTATATCTCGAAATATCCTGGCATCGAAGGTACATCAGAAGTGCTGGTATTGTCACGAGTAGATCTCACGACCTCGTCGATAGACGATTTTGAATTACATCGTCTCGAATTGTTCTGTCCGCTTTGTCACTGCTCTTCCGGCTCGTCCGGTTGATGCTTTGCTATCGACTCAAGAGAAAGAGAAAGAGAAGCGAAGCAACGAGTAGCACTCTATAAAATAGTTTTAAAGAGAAGCAACTATTTAAAGCTGCCAATCGAGGAATTTTTTTCTTAATTAACATCGCCTTAATGGTACTTCGAATAAGCATAATCATGGCTTTTAATAATAATAATAATAATAACAACAACAACAACAACGATAATAATAATAAAAATAATAATAATAAGAAGCTCCGAAACATGTTTTTTTCGCCGACATTCTAGAAAGCGCTAAGAAGTGTCGAAAGAATTAAGAGACTGCCTAAAAGATAAAAAACCTTGAAAGACTAAAAAAAAAAATAAAATAATTCCTACACTCGTATCACGTAATCGATGCAATTCGCGGACGAAGCTATCGAATTGCACATGGTTTATACATGCCAGTTTATAAGCGCTTAACGCTTCTTAAGCTTTACAGTGAGATGTCTGACATCGTGTATATTAAAATTGACGCTGCGTTTGTGTACGAGAGCGAAATACGTCCGTTTAATTTAAATATAATGGAATGACTGTTCCAGAAGTTATGGATGTCAGCGACACCAGCTATAGGATTTCAAGGTCCTTCTTGTCTCGCAAAATCTAAGGAAGGATTCTTTGAATACTTCGCGTCCTTTATTGGAAAGCAAACGAACGCGTATAGGCGCAGAAATCGTTAAGAAGTTTCCATTGTCAAGAAGGAACATATCGATATGAAATAACGATGTACGTGATTAACATCCTGCCTGAATCGTTTCTTCTCGATCGTACTTCGAGAAACAAAGCTTACTGATTCATGCGAGATGTCTTACGATCGTCTTTGTACTTTCTTCGATAGAAATACGTATCGAATACGTGGACGACGTTTTGCCCATTGTTTCACTCGCGATTACGTTTAAACCAAAGAGAAACAAAAATTCCTCGCGATTAATTTCTTCGTAAAAGAAATACGAGACAGTGCAGTAATTCGTTGAATTGTGTTATTTGCGAGCGATATTCGCTTTTCTTGACATGCAAATACATGGAAAGAACGCATGGTACCACTCGCCTTCTTACGATGTAGTCCATAGTTCCGTCGCGACGTGCCTCGATGTACTTTCGATATCCGCGTAAACCCGACGATTTGACGAATCGCACTTTGGCACATTTCCATCGCTCGTGGCAAAGTTTACACTGCGAGATCGCAGTTCGCAGATTTTGCACCGATGAGAAGATCGCGATCCTTCGTTTCGCATTGTCTTCGAAGGTTCGATAATTACGTTTTTTAACGTATAAACAATTTTTTCGAGCGAAGAACTCCGTGCTTGCGAACGTATGCGCGTCGAAACACGTCACGACATCGACATTTATTTATTCTCTAGCATTTCGTTCGTACAAGATTAACTTTCCTTTGGTAAAGCTGATTTTTTTTCGATCTTCGAGCTTTTCTTTCTTTCGTAACTTAACTGCGAGGGAAAAGAAATCGAAAGAAAAATCGATCGACGGTGACATTAGGCTTTTAGATCGTATTATGTGTTTCCACATAGAGATAAATCGCCTGGAAGGCGATCGACTGTAAAGAAATTGTACCGCTTGGATGATCGGGTACTTCGTTTTCTTAAATCCATCTTGTCGCAATTTTCTACAGCAGTGTCTCCTTTTACACACACGCGCGCGCGCGCGCGCGCACAAGTGAATCGACTGATTCTACATTTCGTGATTTTTGTAAGGTTTGTCGTAATATTTGTTGCGACAATACCACGAATTACACGTTTAATTCTTACGTACAAGAGTCGCAATAGTTTTCGAAGTTTTTCAGTTGCTATGCGAAGCGTATTCACGATAAATAAGATTGAGACATATCATTTCATTTATAAAAGTAAAATTCACCATAGAAACTAAATCGTCGAACATATACAACCATCGATTATCCTACAGATTCTTGAAGTCTAGAGAGCTAGTAGTAAATTATTATTACAACACAATACAACACTGTACAACACAATTTTACACAATACCAATTTCTAATCTTTTTATCTACTATTACTTACGTATCTTTCGATTTCAGTCAAAATCGACGAAAATCCCAAGGCTATACATAGGCAAAATCTTCAAAAATCACGAAAAATTGAAAAGTTGAATTCGTAACTTTGGATATCGGTCTCTTATAGATCTCAACGCGTAGAATTCAGTTCCGTTTTCCGTTCCTCGATAGGAGCAACGTACGAAAAGATACAGCTAAAAACAAGATCGTCATTTTCCAAAAAATCATGTAAAACACGTTTGCAGCCTCTAATCGACGCGCAGTTAAGAATTCGACTTTACGATTGATCCATACGGTCTGAAAGTTCCGTATGTTAGCATGCACGATAATTCATGTTAGCTTTGTAGCTCTAACTCGATAGAAACGAATCTTAACGTTCGCGATCGTAAAATGAATTTTTACGGTGTCTTCAATAGACACTGTAGTTGCAATTTCATTATCGATCTATCATTCGTAGATCGAACGACGAAAGCGTTCATTATTCCGTGGTTTAACCTTTTACTCGATCCGTTGGGCTGCATGCGAATCAAAAGGAAACAGGAAAATGCGGTTCATCCTGACGACCTTGCGTATAATTACGAGGGCGATCCTTGCATAGGAATTATTTATCGCCGCGAGGGTTCGATCTAACGTGCATATCAACTGCATACCAGGGTCACGCTGTCGTAATCGTTCATTTGAAATTATCCAAGGATAACGTAATTGTCATTCTTATCGTCTTTATCTTCCTACTCTTTCTCTTAACCCTTTTACCGCCAAAGGGATGCCCGTTGCTCGCGATATCTCTCGGTGATATCGATCAACGAATTTAGCATTGCTCTTAGCAACGATTTCTCAAATTTTCGATTCGATTGGGTTATTTTATAAGCTAATATTTTGTATAATATCGCCACGTTGGATGCGTAATTTCGAAGTTAAGATCCACTAGGAATTTCCACGATTTACGTTGGTCGTGACTCTCTCGGTGAATTTAATAAATGAATTTAGCATTGCGCTTAGCAACGATTTCTCGAATTTTCGAGATCTTCGATTTTTCAATTCGATTGGGTTATTTCCTAGGTTAATTTTTTTTATAATATCGCCACGTTGGATGCGTGATTTCGACGCGTAAGACTCGAGGCGGCAAAGTACGGCTAGCCGACGTTAAGATCCATCGGGAATTTCCACGATTTACGTGACTCGTTCTTCGCGATATCTCTCGGTTAATTTAATTAATGAATTTATCACTGCACTTAGCAACGATTTCTCAAATTTCTCATTCGATCGTGTTATTTTCTAGGTTAACTTTTTAATAATATCGCCACGTTGGATGCGTAATTTCGACGCGTAAGACTCGAGGCGGCAGAGTACGGCTAGCCTACGTTAAGATCCACCAGGAATTTCCATAATTTGCGTTGGTCGTGAATCGTTCGCGAGCACGTTGGTTTGGTCTCTTCGTCGCCCGGCCAATTACTTCATTATAGCAGATTTCCTGCCAGTTTCAATCCAAGACGACCGACGAACTAGATTTCTCGATACGGATAAAGCGCGACCACGCGCAAACACGATTGCACGGATCAACCAGACGAGATCTCGACGACGCACCGACGGAAACCCCATTTTTTCCGCATTTCTCCTTCTCGATGGATATTCGTATGCGTCGAATATCTCGCGTTTCCTCTTAAGTAGCTCGATGGCGCGCCATCTTCTTTTACCGTTTCCGTAACATCGCCATTGTTACGAGCGACGCCCGGATATGAAATTTTGCAGCACCACGCTTATTCGCCGGATCTTTCGCCAATCGACTTTCATTTTTTTAAACACTTGGAACAGCTTTTACGGGCTAAACGGTATGAAAATGAAGGCAGTCTGAAAAATTCCATGCCAGAGTTTATTAATTCTAAAAATCAGAGTTTTGCTCTAAGACAGGCATCCGTGTGTTAAAATCTCGCTGAAAAAAGTGTATCGAAGCAAATGGAGCATATTTTGACTAAATAAACAGCCGTTGAAAAAAGATACGCAGTTTTATATATTCAATTTAAAAATCCGACGTTTCACACGTACCAACCTAATAATAGGGTGATCGAAAAGTAATCAAAAATCTTTTTTGCATTTATCTGTGAAAGAAATCTTAAAGACTAGTCAGCAAAATAATTTCCATCATTTCCCAACACTTTTCGCCAGCGTAAAGGTAGTTGTTCGACTCCCTTTTTAAAAAATTTTTAAATATCGAAGAAATTTTTGATTACTTTCCGGTAGACCTAATACATACATACGCGACTCGCTTCTCCGACTCGAGTAGAAAACGGAGAACACCGCGCGGTCCTTTCATCGCACAGAAACTGGTTCTCGAGTGATTCTCATTAAAGATAGGATGACTCGTCGTTTATTCGGAATTGCATTTTGTCGTACGCCGAGCGTAGAACTCCAAAGCGAAAGGATTTTAGTAACCATTGAGTGAATGCTGGATCCTGTGTCTCTCCCTTCCCCCACCACCGCGACTTTTATGTAGACACTCGAAAGAAAAAGAAGAGAACGAGAAGAAAGAAGACATCGAAAGGCACAAAGGAACGCGAAAAGGGAGAGAATAGAAGAATAACATCCCTTCGATGCGCCACGCATAGCGCCTTTGTAGTCAAATTACTTTAGGACGATTTATTTCGTGGCGTTTAAATGGACGAAAACGTTTGCCAATTATCCCGGTCGTATCGTCGAGTCGATAGGATCTCTTGCGATTTATCTGGGTTTGGTTGACACGGACTACGTGATTTAGCCGGTTGTCCACGGATATGTCGATACGCTTTCGCGTATCACGCGTCCTTAACGCTCCGAGTACAAAGGACACAGACTTTTAAAATCGATTTCTAGCAACGATATCTACCACTTAGAAATCAAACGAATGAATATCAAAGAAGGGTAATAATTTGTAGAAAAATAGCGTAAAAATGGTTTACGTTCCAAAAGTAAAATACTTAATTTTACGTTGAAATAAAAATGAAATATTTTTTTCAAGGTTAATATTTGAATAAAACAAAAAATATAAAAAAGAAAAAGATTTTTAATTCTAAATACGATTCTCTGGGCACGCGTGAAGTTTCGATTGCTGCGAAAAAGAAAGGAAGGAATTATTTTCGAAAATGTATTTCTTGGGTCTCCGGACTCCGAGCGTTAAGCAACTGAGAATAAGCTTTTCGAGAAAGCGGCCGACCTAGACAACGTAAATGATTTAATTCGTAGATTATGTCACTTATAAACGATATAAACGACGGTGACAAACGTTGATATAATACGACCGAGACGTAACATGTATATTTATGAGATATAAGAGGGAAAATATTGTAAAGCGTATTTTAAATGTCGAATAAAAATCTGTTTCTTGCAGAAGTCGCGGAACGCACGGGACGAGAGTGCGGAGAATTGCACAATGATGAATCATTTGTAAAACGACACGTGTGCGTACGGTAAGTGGCATCAGCTACCGCGTGGCTGCTTCGTTCATGGATATAGGTGGATACTTTGTTTCTTACCTCGGCCCATCGAAGGTTCGTTCTTTGAACAGGTCGAAGATAAAATGTTGTTTCGCTCGAATAAATGAATTCTACCTTTTTTCTTATCGAGATATATTATTTATCGTCACAGAACAATCGTTCTAATAGTTTTAATCGAAACATGGCCCATTAGAGTCACGATGAAAAAGTCTTTTATCCTTTGAAGCGACAAAGTCATCGATACGTTTTCTCGCTTCCGTCTTGCCTCAAAATCGTCTATCAAAGTGACCATATCGCTATTGATCGAAAGAGAAGGAGGCATTATTTCACACTCGAGATCGAATGTTTCCTTT
>JAITYT010002829.1:36894-47025 GCA_025433975.1 Liostenogaster flavolineata | reverse complement strand
TTCTTTTTCGTGCGTTCCTTGGAGTACGTTATACACACACGCACACACAGACATNNNNATATATATATATATATAAAACTATGTAGCCATTACAAATTTTCATAAATTATCCACTATCTGTAAAAAAAATAATTAAAACTAAACTCCACCAAAATTATAAATTATTAAAAACAGTTAGCCAGTAATTATATATATATTGTATATATGCATGTGTTATGTCTAAAGGCATCGTTAACGAAAGAGACGATAAGATCGACGTCGTTGTGAAAAAAAGAAAAAAAGTAAAGGCAAACGAGAAGAAAAAAGATCACAGAAATGGTTTAGAAATTGTTTCTTGACGATTGAAAAATCTGACTACGAAATCGATATTAAAAGAAATATTTCGTTCGTCGTTGTTAAACTGACTGCAAATATTATTCCGCGATTCCACGTGTTTGCTGGACAAATATTGGAACTTCGTTGCCTTCGCGAATTATAGCTTTTGCAAATTCTTCTTTCCTCGATGCTGGCAATCGCTCTTTCTTCTTCGAAAAATATTCACGAATCTAGAAACGATTCTTTCGACCTTTCCAATACACGTATGCATATATGTATATGTAACATATATATGCGTATATATTCGAAGTAACGAACAACAGTCGAACCACGACAACGAATTTTTCCTTCTCGTCGAAAGACACGCGTAAAATGAAAATTAAAATCAGAACTGAGATCAGAATTAAGATCGGAATTAAATGAGAGTGATTCCATGGGTTCATTTATTCGTCTGAATTCTTTACGGATGCATTTCGTATTTCGAGCCGTTCCTAACGCATTCGACGCGCATTTTTCGTTTCATTTCCATCCGGATGATTCGCTATCTTTATTCAGAGAGAAACGAGATCGAAGAATATTCATGTATTTTCCTTCTTTTTCTTTCCGGTATTTAATCCGTGTCGATCGTTCGGTCGCATTGCTTCCTGTTTCCGTCTCGTAGACGACCGATCGAGACGCTAAGTTCTTGTCTCGTCGCGCGAAAATAGCTCCGGAACGGAGGATGTAGAAGGAACGGTAAGAAACGACACGCATCGTCTCTGCACGTGCTTCGTGACACGTGTCACGCTTCGTAGCGCTTACAAAAACGTCAGCGGTATTAATTACTGCACCACGATGAATGCAAAGGAAGGCCTTCGTTAACTGCTCTCTCGATTTTGCGATCCAATCGTTCCGCACACTGTCCAACGAGTTCATCGGCTTTTTTTTCGAATTTAATCACACCGGCGAGATAATAGTTCCTTCCTTTGGAAAAATCTAACCGTAGCAGAAATAGATAATATTAATACTAATTATAATATATTAATATTTAATATAATATTATATTAACTATTAATATTATTAATATAATATAATTAATATCAATATCATCGATAAAATTTTTGGATTTTCTTCAAGATGTAAGGAATTCAGTGGTTAAGAGAATTTCATGATTTTCGACTCGGTACATTTTTGATTAATCGTGAAAAATAATGAAAGGGGTAATAAAATTATTAAAAGAAATTAATAACGGCATACGCGTGCGGTATCGAATTTTGTATTCGTTCGTTTCAAAAGCGAATCGCCGAGTTATTCGTTCGATCACGCACGGAGTTGCAGAAGAAAGACGATGTGCGGACTCGTGCGTCATCGTTCGACGGTGTCAGATAGAAAATTACATGAACCGAGCACGAACGTTTTTACTATAATAATTTTAATCGCGAAGGAAAACTGTAGTTTTCCAAGTAGCATCTGGCGATAGGAAACAAAATAAAACGTTATTTTCCGCATAATAAGCGTAAAGGAGCGCACGTCGTACGAACTAAAATCTCTTCGACTGGTCCTCCTTATCGTTTCATCATCACGAAAAGTCTCCTTACTTCGAAAGAAGAATTATTACGAATTGTTCGCTGACGAAATATCATAGAACTAAGATAAAACTAAGGAAAGAAGTTTAAGCAGCTCGCGTTAGAAAAAGTCACGGCGGTGTAAAAGGACTCCACGCGAGCCATAGATCAGCTGTTAGGAAGTAGAAACTGAACTAACTAGCTTCTAAGTGTCTAATGATCTCTTCGACTCGTACCGAAGGTACGAAGCATTCTCCCGGTCTCTTGGTACTGTTTTTTTTTAACTTTATTAATATAATATATATTATAATTAACTTTATTATAATTTCTTATCGTTTTATCATCATGAAAAGTCTCTCTACTTCGAAAGAAGAATTATTACTAATCATTTGTGCCCATAATTATGAAAGTGGTCCAAGTCTTTTCTTGTTTCGAGATATTTAATGGATTTATAATAACTGATAAACTCAATTTTTTAAAATTTTGGACTTAGACCACTTTCATAATTAACACTAAATGGTTCATTTTTGGCAATATCGTAAAAATTACATTGAATTAATTTAGCTTAAAATAATGTGGTGTGAAATAACTGATAATCTCATTTTTTTTTTAAAATTTCGACTCAGACCACTTTCATGATTCCTGACGGAATATCACAGAACTAAGATAGAACTAAGGGAAGAAATTCACGCGACTCGCGTTTGAAAAAGACTCCCGTCGTTTTCGACAGGATCGCGGCGATGTGGAAGGACTGCACGCGGGCCATAGATCAACGGCTACGTAGTGGAAACTAGGCTAACTAGCTCCTAAGTGTCTAATGGTTCGCGCGGCAAGTAGTACGAGTTACTACGCGATGTACGTAGGCAGTGGAAGCGTAGTTGTACGAATCAGACGTGCCGCAGGGAGTTACCGCAGGATAAAGGACGCTTCACACGGAAACATCGAGTACACGTAGAACCTGACGCTTTTCTTACGATCGGTTGTCTCTTCGGTCGCTCGTCCTCCATTTTTCTTCGCGTCCTGTCGCGATAATCGTCTCGATCGTACCTATCGTATTCCGATTTAAACAAGCTCTTTCCAAGCCTAAAGAACGTTTGAAGATGAACGCAATACGATTCGTATTAAATCTGAGAAAATAAAAAATCTTGTTCGTTGTAATTTCGTTCGGTCGGTGCTCCTAACCCCTTACTCGCCAATATCTCGATCTTGGGACACGAATAATACGAATATTTGGAGTATTTCTATATAACAATTATAGCACATCCTGCCGGCGTCCGAGAAAAGAAAGATCTTATTTTTTAAATATATATTAAATATTCGAAATTTATAATTAATAATTGAAATATCTAAAATAATTAAATAACAAAAATAAAATATATAATTAAAAATTCGACATTTCATACGCACCAACCTAATACGCGCACACACACGTGTACGTAGTCTCTCATTTTCTTAATTTTGTTATACCGTGCTTGGTAACGGATTAACGGCGGAGTATTCCATTCCTTTCGTTCTATCTTCCACCGATGGCGACGACGACGACGGCCGCGACAATGCTGTTAAAAGAGGTAGATTTCCGTCATCGACTTGTCACGCGTGCTCGATCGTGCAGATTATTCTTATCGCGAATAAACCTTGTGGCTCTCGACAACGGTGCAGGATGCGCATCGGCTCGCTTTGTCCTCGCGACTATCCTCGTAATTGACGCGAATTTATGCGAATGGCACGGTGCCAATTGCGGAAAGACTGCTGCCACAGCGACGACGACAACAACAATAACAACGTCAACATCAACGATGTTGACACGCGTTGAACAATGACGGTAGAATCTCTACGAAAATTCGTTTAAATCTCGAACAAAACGAACCTTTACGATTAACACTAAACGTACCGGCATTTTCGTATACCTAATCGAACGATCCCTTACGAAACAGACGTTGATTTTTAGAAGAAAATTGTTAATTTATCGAAGGAAATAACGTACAACGTTTTATATACTAATAAATACTTAAATAAATTAAATAATATACTAATGAAACATGTATTTCCTTCTTTATAAACGATATAAACAGTTGAAACAGATCTTGAAAAGTCACTTGCCCCGGCTTGGTACGTTTAGTTCGTTACGTAATAGAATTTGCGACTTTAACCGTATCGTATTCGATTTTCGATCGATCTGGACGATCGTCGATGGTCGATAAAATCGAAAATATTCGCCATCCTTCGTACGATCGTCCTTTCATCCATCCCACGAAAGATATTCGCACCAAGACCGAAGCTTCGACCGAAGCTGCAAAATCTCTTAGCGCGTTCCCAAATTATCCGTCTAAGGACCTAATCCAATCTCTTCCTCTTCTTTCTCCCTCCTACCTTCCTACCTTCCTTCCTTCTTTCCCTCGGTCGCGCTTTCGTACTAGGAAATAGTAAATAATGTATGTACCTCGACACGGAAATACACCATGTAAGATCGCGACTGTTGGCCTTCGTTGTGGCGTATCCACAGTCCGGACACGATTTAATCGTCATCGGAATATAAACGATCAGCCACAGTGCATGTGTATATATATACGTGCTTGTGCGCGTACATATATGCGTACGTATAAATATACGTACATGTAGATATATTATTCACACACAGCATACAAATATATATGCGTAAATATGTGTATGTATGCGTATATGTACGCGTATACGTATATATACGATTCTCATCGTACGGATCGTGGCTCGATGCCTCTTTCGTTCGTTTCTTCGTCTTTTCGTTGCTTCTCTCTCTCTCTCTCTCATTCTTCTTTCTGCCGCTTTTGTCTCTTCTCCCTCGAAGTCTTGCTTTATTTCGACCGTTCGTGCGCTCGTTCCTTCCTTTTATAAGTAGTCATTGCCCTCCTTGGTATTCTCTCCTTCGGTCGTACGGGTGACAAGTCGCACAAAGGGAGAAGAGTACCTCGACGAGACGCGTATCTCGTTTTACGATCGAGATCTCGCTGCCGTCAGAATTCCTTGACAAATTTTCAGTCTCTTCCATCCGTACGTGTCGATCCGCGCGAATCCGTATTATCGAATATACGAATCGCGGAACGTAGAAGTAACGTTGGATCACGTTGTTTATCGTTGGACCGAATAACGGAAACAACAAAAAAAAAAAAAGAAAAAAGGAAGAAGAAACGTCGAGCGAGGGAATGAATCATCGTGGTAGTTACGTAAGAATTATTAGTCTCGATCGTAATTTGACGTTTCGATCGCGTTACGAGCTCGGAGGAGCCGAGGAAGCCTCGGTTTTGTAGCTTCGCTGAGGCGTTGTTCAACGTCGTACGTGTCGATGTTCGAAGGAAAATTAATTCTTTTTTTTCCTTTCTTCTTTTTTTGTTGGAAGATCGCATTGGCGCGTAACGAGGGATACGAACTTTCGATAGAAAAAAATAGACTCGGCGTGTCTGTCGAATTTTCAAATACGGTAGACTCTCGTGCAGCGAGATTGATCATTGCCGCGACAAATTTGATTTTCTAAGTCTTATCGAGCACGAAAGTATTCGAGAATAAATGGCGAATATACGAAGTTCGATTAAAAAGACATATATTATTAACGCAAACAAAATGTATGCGTGCGTTTCATTATTTACCGCGTTGCACGAAAAGTCTCGTTATACAAAAACGATAGAAGTTGTCGCAGTAGTGATTAACTTTTCTATGGGAATTCGCGTTGCACGAAGACGTTGAGTTGCATGGCTGCATTTTTGTTGTCGTTCTCTTCGATTCTTTCTCTGTGACCGTGACCGTTAATCGTATGAATGCGAAATTTACGGGTCATTTAACGTGCACGCGGGTGAAAGCAACGCGATTTACGCGCCTGATAGCAGCTACCATTGCGATGGCATCGATCACGACGACACCATTTTCCTTTTTTTTCTTTTTTCTTTTTCAGTCGAATGTCAAGGGCAATCGCTCGAGTCGTTCTCGACGTAATCGAACTCCTACATTTCCTATTTTACGGCTGTTACATTTGTTCATCCTATTCGTTTCGTTCGTTTTACGAGTTTACACCGGCGTTAGGACCTTCTTCTTTCGATGGAACGAGCTTCGATCCATCGTTCGTCGTAAGAAACGTCAGAAACGACTGATATTTTTCCACGCGAAATCCGTAATGGCGAGAACAACATTACGCAAGTCGCCACGTTTCGATGCACGTGCTATTGACTCGCGAATGGCGCCACGAATCGGCGCGACTTTCGTTAGGTTCCAGTCGCATTTGGCATCGGACAGATTTCACGAGGATTTTCTAAGTGCCAAGAGAACGAGAGACTTTCCAAGAGACAGACGGATAGACGTACAGACAGACAAATATACAGAGAGAGAGAAAATTAAAAAAAAATCCGTTCCAAACTACCGATCGAAGAGTCAAGGAGGGATCGAAACGTTCGAACGGAGTTTAATTTACTTAAGGCATCGGTAGGAGGCATCGACGTTTCCGTCGATATCGTATCGCGTTATTCGCCCAACCCGAGCTCCTATGATTCACGATCGACGCTAATGCGTCCTCGGAGAATCGACTTCCACGCGAATCGATCTTTACTTCCGGAATCGTTGAATCAGCGACTCTCTTTTTCTTTTTTTTTGCTCGATTCTCTGATTCACCGGGCAAGCATCGCTCTTGTCACCTTTACACGCGGACCTCGATCTCGGCGTATTGCAAAATCCTTCTTTTATATCACAGGTCAGCAGCCCATATGCAGTCGCGGTCATATGTTGAAGATCGTCGCGTTCGAGCTGTAAATATTACGAAAGCAAGTGTTACGAATGATATATCGCGATGAGCGACGAATATATTACGTTACAAGATATATATCGTATTTGTGTATGCGTATATGATGCCATTTAATGTGAAACGCGTATGTGTTAATTGTTAAATCGGGCGAAATTTTCCCCTTCGTTATTCGCCGCGTTGTACGGAGAATCGCGTTACATGAAGAGAGTAGCTGTTGCAATTAGCTGTTGCGGTAGTAGTTAATCTTTTCGTAGGAATTCGCGTTGCACGAGGTCGTTAAGTTATATTGCTGCAGTTTGGTTGTCTTTTTCGAGAATCCGCCGCAATCGTACCGAGGTGCAAACGTTGATTCGATATACGTTATATCGTATAATATGGTAACAATATATTATATATATTCTATATAATAGGATACATATAAAATACTGTTTATAGAAATAATAATAAAATAAAAGGATATACTATATACTTATATGTATATTTTTATATATATTGTATATAATACTGATATATATTAGGTTTATCAAAAAGTTCGATTCATTTTAAACGAAAAGAAACTAATAAATTTTCGATACATTAATTATTATAATATTTACCGGACGATATAATTTCCATCGTTATTAACCACCTCTTCGCGTATACATCGAGCACGTAGGTAGAAATGCAGCGATCGAAAGACGCGATGTACAACTTGAGACGACATTATTCGGTAGACCTAATACGCGTAGGACACGCACGATGAAAATCGAACTTGGAGAGTGGAAAATAAGACGTTTAAACGCAAGAAACGAGTCGAATTACGATCGAATCGTTGAAATTCGACGAAAGTGGGGTACAACGAAGGAAAGCGTGGATGTAGGAGAAGGTGCGCGACCGGAGGTACACGCGCAAGATTTTAAATCGGACCCGCCTCGCCGAGTGTCGACTCAAGTAAGGTCAGTTAAGGTCAAGCACCCCGGTTATTCGCTTGTTTTGAACGTCTGAGTGGACGCACTTACCTCGCAAACTGAAATCGGCCAAAGCGAGGCGCTGCCATTCGCGCTCATCTGTAAACAGATAAAAGACGATTTCGACGACGTCTCGAATTTTTCGTTGCTCTCCCTATATCGTCGAGCCTTAGTTTCGTCGTTCCCCTCCTTCGAGGCGCCCTTCACTCGAAAAGTAGCGACTCGTCGAAGACGTCACTCGCGTTCGCTCGAAACCTCCAAGCTTTTCGTCCTCCTTCTCGTTCATCTATTCGTAAAGATCGAAACTTTGTATTCCCATTGCGCGCTTTCACTTTTACGTTTAACATGCCGAGCATCGCTCGTATCCTTAAATGAGAAGTTTGCCTTTACTTTTGACGTGGGTAATCGAACTGAAAAGACAGTATCCAAGGAAAAAAAATCTCGTCTCTTTTTCTTCTTTTTCCCTACGGCGAACTTTTTCGTTCGGTCTTGAATTTTATTTTATTGGTTAAATTCGGTTTTTAAAAATATATTTGGTATTTTATTATTTTTATTATATTTTTATTATATATTTTATTATATATATATATATAATTAATTTTTTTTCTTCAAAATCGGCACGAACCTTCCGGACAACCCAATACTTTTTATTTTATTTTATTTTATTTTATTTCAATCAAGTTCGTTCGTCGAATTTCGAGAGAAGGAGTGAATTAATTCGACAAAAAGTATCTCTAATTGATACTTGTTGCACGAGCACGTTGGAAATGTGAAAAATAACGAGTTAAGTTACCAAACGTATTTGTTGTGTCGAAAAAGAAAGCCGATCGAAAGATTTCGGTCCAGGGAGAAGCAAAACCTGCCGAAAATCGATCGAGCGATCCGTCGTGCGAGAATTCTTGCGAAAGATCGGAATTTCACGATATTACGTCACATCGATCACAAACAAAATAACGACACATTCATACCCACCTGTACAGGTGTGTGTGTGTGCGCGCGTGGATAAGATACGACGAGTTATTACGACGTCATCGTTATGGCGCGCAGCGCGTCACCGATCCAGTCTCCTCGATATCGGAGGTTTTTCTTCGATGTTCGAATTATTCGAGAGCTGGTATTGTGACGTGGGTAACTCGCAGAGATCGGAGTCAGCAGCGACATCGAAGTGCAGTCGTACATCGAGTGGTCGATCTCGTCATCGCTATGTCGGATCGCTACTACGATCGAGACGACGAAGGCGAGGAACTTCAGGGTCGCCCGCATCAGAGCCAACTAACTTAATTCGATCGCAATTAATGTCTCTGTATTAACGTCGACGAATTAAATGGCTCTTGCTCTATCTCTCTTTCGTCGAATCTTCATCTTCTTGAATTCATCGTCTTGGATTCGTCGTCGACAGAAGTATTTTCGTAATCATTTCAGCTGCTTTTTGTTCAAGTATCTTCCCAACTACTTCGATATCGCCTCTAGCTCGTCTTCCTCCGTTCAGCAGCATCACGTCATTTTCGTATCAGAGTTTGTATCTTCACCTCATTTCGTTTCCTCCTCCAAATCCACCGTCAATAGAATACGCAAGTGTGGACTTAGCTGGCAACCCTGTCTCATCCTTCTTGCTGTCCAGGAACTCCCCTCGATACCTTTCTCGAGTCCTCGACCATTGGAGTGACCGAGGCAAATTGTCAACTCGATCAAATTCTCAACTTGATCAAATGGTCAAATTATTTGATGAAATGGTCGAGTCGATCAAATGGTCAAACCAGTCGTTGAAATTGTCAAGAGCGTATGTATCGAGCGACCTAGGTGATCGCGAACGTGAAAATATATTACGCGATCGCACAAAGCACGCGCACGACAACGGGCTACGGCCGGGACGAGAGACACACGAACCTTTTTGTATTCAAGGAACGTTCGGTGGAAGATGCGAGGCCGTGGAATACCGATGGGATTCCAGTCGACAAAGACCTCTTCAAGGTCGGGGTCGCTACACGATAGCCACTGCTGGCTCGCGGCTACCCAAAACTACCTACGCAGTACATAGTTGTGTGTACGTGTACGTGTAGTACGTACGCGTGTCGCATTCTACCCAGGAGAACCGCTAGGCGAAATGGCGTCCGTACGGTAATCGACCAACTACGAAGGGATTCCTTTCTTAACGATTTTTACCAAAATTCTTTTTCCTTCTTTTTTCTTTTGCTTCATTCTCTTCTTCGTGCTTGATTTCCTCTTGTATTCGATGAACAAAGAAGGGATTCGTTTTTTAACGATTTTTATTAAATTCCATTTCGTCCTTTTCACACGATCACGAGTAATAAGTGCACGATTTTCTGTGGTATTCGACAAAAAACGAAGAGATCTGTTTCTTAACGATTATTACTAAATTCTCTGCCAAATTCTTTTCTGTAATTTTGACACGATCACGCATAGTATCTGTACAATTTGATGTGTTATTCAACGAACAACGAAGCGATTCCTTTCTTTACGATCTTTATCAAACTCTTTTCCATTTTTTTGACGCGATCGTGTGTGATACGCACATGACTTTTTCTATTATTCGACGAAAAAT
>JAITYT010002829.1:13348-26366 GCA_025433975.1 Liostenogaster flavolineata | reverse complement strand
GGCGTACGACCCTCCTCCTTTCTCATCCGGGCTTGGGACCGGCAACGGCGGAGTTACTCCGTTTTTACTCTATCTCTCAGCTCTTTCACGTTCGTATTTTTCTCAAATTACGACGTTCACTGCGGCACTTGGCAATTTTAACGAAATAACTAATGGCGATTAACGTTTAGATTAAGACAAGGTCGAATGCACTCCGTCAGGACCTCCTCTCCCCGCCGAAGCTTAAGAGAGGAGGCTTCTGACGTCACATTACGCGTTGCAAAGCGTCCGCGGAAATGCGTCGAGCGTGAACCACGAGGAGGGTGTTCTTTACTGCTAACTACTGATAGGCGGCATGCAAAAGACGATAGGCAGAATAAAAGTTCACTTACCCCTCAGCCTCGGCATCCGCATCCTCTTCCTCTTGTCCATGAATTTCCACGGCGATGTGGAACTCTCCTCGAAAGCTTCTGGTCGGGTCGATGGATAACGGAAGACTGAAAGGTCGATGACAAGTTCTCACCCGAAGAACCTTTGATTACCATTTTTTCTTGGGTTACACATTTTTTGCTTATCTGTAGCAGCTCACGGTTGTTTACAAACTTAAAACAAAATATTACTCTAAGTGTAATGCTTTAACCTTTTACGGAAAAACATCGAGATGTTATTATTTTTTTGTTCGTTTTTGTTCGTGGAAAAACATTCTCCGTAAAGAAAATTTCGCTTTGTAATTCCTCCTACAGTTTTGTTTATATTCTCCTCCATTTTGGTTATGGTCTGATCTCCGGAAGAGTAAATAAATTCAAGAACTTTATCTTTTATTAACGTGTCGATCGTTTTTCAAGTTCAGTGGTTTCATCGTGGAACCACTGAGATGCATAGAGAAGTAAAAATGTTGTTAGTTTCGCGACGTAACCACGTGTACAGAAAGGATCAAATGCAATTTATAAATTCACGCGTATATTGCTAAATAAGGAATGTCGGGAATCAATGATGCGACGATTAAATCCCGTATCTCATCCAAGAAATTAATCGTACTTTCCAGTTTCTTTCTAAAGAATATTATCAGTAATAATGTAGAAAGAAGAACATAAGGTATCGCATATATGCAGTGAAGAAGAAAGAATATACATTATTCTTAAATAACTTAAATAAAGTATTCCCTCACCCATACGATCCTGCGGGATGTAGATGTGGTACTGTCCCCGATTGCGAAAGGCGTTTCGAGAACAAAACATTAAAGTACTGTTACCCACTGTAACGTTTTTTACTTCCAAGAAAAATAAATAGGTTCAAGAATTTTATATTTTATAAAAACGTATACAGTATTTATGGAACAGTGATTACACAGCGAATTGCAATAGAAAAATAAAAATTTATGTATTATAGTTTCGCGACGTAACTATTAGTACACGAAGAGTTAAGTTTGATTTATAGTTTTCCGTATGCATAACGAAATAAAGAATATTAAATTCAACGGTACGACGATCAAATCACATATTTCATCTAGAAAAGTAATGTACGTAATAATGTGGACAAATGAATATACAGTATGATATAAATAAAATATTCACTCACGTGTACGATCCTCCGGAACGAAGATGTGGAACCGTCCTCGAAAGCTTCTTTTCGGGTCGCGAGATGGAGAAAGACTGAAGGTCGATCACGAATCTGAGGCCGAAAGAGGTTTTACTACGGATTAAAAATATTTTGCTTATGTATAACGGTAAACAATTGTTACTAAGGCGAAGACAACAAATTACTGTAAATACGCTGCTTCGAATCGTTATTATGATTTCGGGGGCTTCGTGTGCACGTGATTAAAAAGAATCCTTGTAAATAAAATCGCACTTTTAACAATTTCTAAACGATTTCGTTTATGCGGCCGAAGCAAACTAATTTTTAAAGTCTAGTACATTCTGCTATTTTAAAATATATCATAATATTTGTAACTATTATATATATATATATGGAACTATATATATTTCCGGTATACGAGAAAATAAGAGATTAGTACGTAGAGTCGTAACGTTGCCATCGAAAATCGACGTGAGTAAAACGTTTTACAGTGTCCATTATACAAAAGTTGCAACGAGCATTGCCAAGGGCGTAGCCTTGACACGTAAGAACGGAGAAACCCGTCGGACTCCTCGAGCTAAGAATTATATCAATAATTGTCGTCGAAAGCGTTCGTTAATTATCCAAGAACGTGACACATCGGATACTAAGGATCGACGAATGTTATTCCTTCGGATAAATTCATCGATGGATCGCAAATTGGTCCATTCATGCACGTTAGAGGATGTCAATTATCTCTTAGCGATTTCTAGAGGTAAATTCATGAAGGGATGGCATCGTCGATGCCTCGCCAATTGGTCCATTCATTCGCGCTCGAGGATGACGCTTCGCGCAATGACTCAGAGAGTTCGTACGAAATGACACAGAAAGAGTCAGTAGTAGTGGCGCTTGAAAGATGAATCATCGTCGGTGTGATTTAGCCACGCTTCTCAATCGAATTCCGAGACTGTCGCTAGGGCGAGACGATGAGTCGCCATATTTTATAAGTTCGCGATCTACTTGTATCTCTCTTTTTCCTTCCTTCTCGAGAGACGAGAAGAAGAAAAAAAAGATGAAGAAAAAGAAGAAGAAGAAGAAGAGGAAAAAAGAGAGTTCAAGGCGAGACGATTCGTTTGACGAAACAAACTCGAGTCGGTTTATCGTTCGATCAGCATATCACGCGTATCCTGCGAACGGCGCTTCTAGAAAGGATCCATGAATCTTCCATGAAGAGGATTACCGACGAAGCTAGAAGGCGTCACGAGATGGAAGAAGTCGCTCGATCACGAGTACTCTGGTAACGTTCCTCGAAGTGGAAACGTTTATCTTAACGCGAGATTCTCTCTTTCCCTTCGAGACAGACGCGCTTTGATACGAGACTCGCCAGGCAAGCCTGGAAGGCTTGACAGAAAGAGCGAAGGTGAACGGAAGAATGATCTAACGATAAAATTGTAGAGCCACGACGATGGCAGAATCGCTCGAAGACTTGCAGAATCATCGGTCGAGCTAAGATTCATGGCAAAATGATAATTTTGCCATTTATAATATTACCATATATTGCCATAATATTACCGCATTGGTAATGGCAATGAAATACAGATCAAATGGTACCTTGAGATACGAGTTTATTTCATTCCGCGACCGAGCTCGTAAGTCAAAATTCTCAAATCAATTTTCCCCATTGAAGTTAATCGAAATATGATTAATTCGTGCCAGCCCTCAAAAAATTATCCCGAGTCTTTTGCTAAATGTTTTCGACGTAAAAAAAATAAATATATTTATAATGAACAAGTATCGTATTCAAACGAAATACGACGGACAAACAAACAAGATACGACAGTGGTAAACACGTGAATCGTACGCGCAAGACTCGCAAATCCAACTCGCTATGCCAACTGGCTGTGACGTCATCGAGGCTGGCTCGTAAATCAAATTTTGACTCGTAACTCTAGGCAAAAACTGGACCGTAGTGACGGCTCGTATCTCAAGGTACCATTGTACGTTCGCTCGTCGTCCTGTTTCTCGATTTTTCGATTACATCGGTTCGATCGATGGTTCGCGTCGAACTCGCTTACACGGTACGTTGGATAAATAATGTATGACTTAAATTGAATGTTCGGTTATTTGTTTGACACACCGCGCACGATCGACGTACAAAACGATGATTTCTACGTCGAATCTAAATTTTCGATTTTCTAAGTTTCGTCCATTCCTTCTTCGAACGATAAATCTTTTATTTCGCTTCCAGGTTCCATGAACGACGAGACTGCTCATTACATGTCCTTATCGAGATGCGGCGTCAAGGACAAAGTGGGACCAAGCTACGATGGACGATCGAAGCGATACGCCCTCCAAGGTAATGCGCGAGACGATCGGGTAAACGTTGCGATCGTCGTCGAAAATTTTTTTCTTTCCACGGCGATCCGTTCAGCGACGTATCCTTCGTCCGATTTAATTGAAAAGCGCTTTTCCGCGAAGTATCGATAAATCTTTCTTATCGCGATGCTACCGTGAGTCCGAGTGAATCCAAAACACTTTATTACGCGCGTCTCTTACGAGCGCGATCTCCAATGACGCTACAAGCGCGAGACTGAAAAGACGAACGGTAGAATTACGACGATCGAACTCTTTTTATCGAGATAAAAGGTTAAGTATTAGGTTGAGTCGTAAACAACTTCCGATACGGACAATGGCGAATATTTAATAAATTAATATAATTTCGTTATTCGATGAAAAGGAAATAAACGTCTCATAGATAGCCTGATGGTTGTTCCTTTTGGTGAGTTTAAATTATCGCGACTGAATATCGAAATCGAGTAAAAGATTTCCACGCGGTCAACTTCGACGAAGTCGAAGAAACGAAGTCGTTCGCGAAATATAGCGCGTCCTAGATCGCGATCCCGCATTTTCGCGACTTCAGCGACTTTCTTGCGGTACGCGCAATTTTAGCACGCAATTTCAGTGCTCTGGTTGCGTAAGCGATTTAGTCCGAGTTCGATCGAACGCTTCGATTCCTCGACGCCGACACGTAACAGCGAAACCGATGGAGCAGACCGAGCGTGAAAAAGAAACACGACCGATTCGATCGAGTAATCGGTCATCGTCGATGCGCTTGACGAGGGTCGAAGGGGTGACAATCCCTTGGAAAAACTGACGCGAACCCCGTCGATACCAACGCGGTCAATTTATTGATCGATGAATTTACCGATGGATCTCGAATAGCCTAATTTTCAAATTAATTATACGATTTAACGTCGTGACCGATGATTAGCCTAATTGCTTTCGAATATCTTAACTTTAATTAAAACTTAATTAATCAATAACCTGTCGATGGTTTTTGATTGATTGATGAACGGATTGACGAATTATCGTCGAATAGTCTAATTTTTAAATAGCCAAATTACAAATTAATTATACGATTTAACGTTGCGACCGATGATTAACTTAATTGCTTTCGAATATTCTAATTTTTAATTAAGTATACGATTTAACATTGCGGCCCATGATCCACCTAATTGCTTTCGAAGATGCTAATTTTTCATTAATTGTGCGATTTAACGTTACGACCGATGATCGGCTAAGTTCCTATCGGATAGCCTAATTTTTAATTTATAACCTAATTTCAAATTGATCACGATTACAATGGAGAATCGTTCGAGTGCCGCCGATCGCACCTACGCCATTATTTTATCCGTAGTTACGCGAGACGTGGCAAGCTCAATGCCGACGATTGTTTCGACTTCCTACCTCGTTGTTTCGCGTGGTCGTTTCGGAGTCAGTCACCCCAAACGAGTCATGCGTGTTACCGACGATGCGTTGCTGTTCGTCGTTGAAACCGATGCATTTTTTGAATTATTACGAGTGCGCGATTGCGGTACTTCGCACGAGCAAGAATTTCCCTCGGTTCCGCGAGTTTCCTTGTCGTAATTTCGCTGGTTATCGGTTTCGTTGTTACCGATAAACTCGTTGAGAAATCGTCCGTAACAGATTCGTTCGAAGGTACCGATAATCTCGTTTCGATTCTTTCAAATTTGCTAAAATCACTCTCGACAATTGCGGCTGCTTATCGACGTTCGTTCGACGACGAATAATTCCTGATCGAGCACGTTCCACGGGCTTCGTTGAAAATGAATAAAATTATTATCGTAATAAAATAAAATTAATATAACGATATATGGAACAATGATGAACATAATATTATATACAATATATATATATAAATTATATATATATAATATTAATTATAAATTACATAATATATGGAATCAACGGAGAAATATTTGACCTACCTAACCGTGACTTTGAACCTCGAATAAAGGTAGCACATTGGAGCGTGCTCACGGAATGACGATCACCGACGCGTACATCCTACGGAATTTGCAATTAGTAATCATCGGAACACAATATACAGACGCAACTTACATTTATATAATTTACAAGGCGATGGAATATCGCTATCGTTGCTTCTCTACGGTAACGTACGAATGCCTCCATTTAATCGTTCATAAAACACTTGCTTATTACGACGCTGTTAGCTTTTTTATCGTACTATAAAGCGCTTGATGTTTACGAATCTATCCATCCCATTAATTTTATTATCCGTGACAAAATACACTGCGTTAGAGACGTTAAAAAATTGAACGTTCGGAAAATCGTTCGACGTGTCTTTACGCGATGTTTGCATCGAACGCGATGTTTGCGCGATAAGTGGACGTAAAATTCTTGCTTCGAATTGCGAACGTCAAAGAAAAATGCGGAGGGGAAAAAAGCAGCTGTTCGACCTCAGTAAAAAAGAAAAAAAGAAAACTTAACCGGAAAAATCAAGCTTACGTAGACGAATTACTGCATAACGCGGAAAAAAAAAACATGGTACGTAATTATCGTCGATACGAGGGTTTGACACGCGAAGTGTCGATCGCGTGATACGGATGCGCGCGTGTTCGTATTCGCGCCAGGCGCACCGTTAAGATAAGAAACTCGACGATCTGTCGTTTCTCTTCCTCAGGATCGAGATGGCGCGTGAAGAAGCTGACCTACAGGATCAGCAAGTACCCGGCTGGCCTGGACAGGATCAAGGTGGACAAGGAGATAGCGAAAGCCTTCGCCGTCTGGTCCGAATACACCGATCTCACCTTCACCGTCAAGCAGTACGGCTCGGTAAGATCGAGATCTTTTCCTTCGAAAGTAACTTGACTCTTTGTCAAGCATTCAACGAGCGACGAAGAAGGAAATGCCGATCGATTGCTCGACAAATCGGAACCTCTTGCGAAACGGATCGACGACCAATTGGACAGCCCAATAAATGTCGTCAATCCTTCTAAATGTTTCACACCCGCTCGAATTCCGACCTTTACAAAGCACCGATCGATATCTCTAGGTCCGCTTAGGTTCGATCCATCGAAGGGTTTCATTTATTATCGATCATGACGGGCCAGACATCACGAGAAAACACTTTACGGTAAAACAAAAACAAGATAGATCCGAACGATTTGAAGGATATTTCTTTTTTTTTCAAATCCACTAATCCGAAACTTATAATCGATGACGTAATGACGAGGAAGAGTGATTTCGTGGAACAAGATGGCGGCCGTGATAATGGAAGATTATCAATGCGTTCCAATCGAACTATGCTTCAGGTTCACATCGACATAAGATTCGAGGTCGGCGAGCACGGTGACGGCGATCCGTTCGACGGTCGTGGGGGTACCTTGGCTCACGCGTATTTCCCCGTTTACGGTGGCGATGCGCATTTCGACGATGCCGAACAGTGGACGATCGACAGCTTCCGCGGTACCAATCTCTTTCAAGTGGCAGCTCACGAGTTTGGCCATTCCCTCGGCCTGAGTCACAGCGACATCAAGGCAGCCCTCATGGCGCCCTTCTACCACGGTTACGAAAGTAGTTTCACACTTCACAGTGACGACATCGCCGGCATTCAGGTAACTTCCCTAGAATTTATCGATCATCTCCGTCTGATGTCATCTGCTTTGCCGTTCGAGGGACGATTCATTCGAAATTCCATGTCAGGCTCTTTACGGGAGAAAGACGTCAACCTGGGGACCAGGTCCGACATCGCATCCAACCACGACGGTACCGCAGGGCGAGGAGGATCCCGAATTGTGCATGGATTCGCAAATAGATACCGTATTCAATTCCGCGGAGGGTCACATTTACGTCTTCAAAGGTACGCGCAATCGTAATTGCAAATATCGACGTCGTACACGTCGCGCGACGATACCTTTATTAATTATGATCCCGTCTGTCCAACGTAGGAGAACATTATTGGAGGCTGACGGCCGATGGTATTGCCAGCGGCTACCCCAAGCGCATCAGTAACTCGTGGAAGGGCCTGCCTGGAAATATAGATGCTGCGTTCACCTACAAGAACGGTAAAACTTATTTCTTCAAGGTAAGAAAATTGTTCCTTCGAACAGAATTTATTATTAGGTTATAGAAAATCATGATCGAGACGACGATGGACTAGGAAAATACTTTTGTCCTCTTTGAGTCTTTAAATCGACGTTGAATATTGACTAAGGTTACAGCAACGAAATGGCTATACCGTTCGGTACTTTATTTCAAGGGTTCCAAGTACTGGCGATACCTGGGCAAACATATGGATGGAGAGTATCCAAAGGAGATAAGCGAAGGATTCACTGGAATACCCGACAATATCGATGCCGCGACAGTTTGGACAGGAAACGGGAAGATCTACTTTTACAAGGGCACCAAATTCTGGAGATTCGATCCAGCACAAAAGCCACCAGTCAAGAGCACGTACCCTAAACAGATCAAGAATTGGGAAGGTCTTCCGGATAATCTCGATGGCGCCGTGACTTATCGGGGATATACTTATTTCTTCAAGGGCAAGGGCTATTATCGATTCAATGACCGAACATTCTCCGTACGTATTTTATGTTCAAGTTCTCTACTAATCTCTCGACGGTTTAACATGATAAATTTGTAAAAGATCAGCTCCATATGAAATCAAGATTTTAGACTCGTATCGCTACATATATCGCATGTGTAGCTGGTAAAAAGATAATTAACGTCGTACGAATAATTTTGATAGAGCGTAGCTAGAAGCAACGTATTCGTAGAACGTATTCGAACTTGAATATCGATCGGGAAGTTGAGAAATAAAATTATTCGTAATAATTTTAGGTGGATATTGCCGATCCGGCTTTTCCAAGAGCGACAGCTTACTGGTGGTTCGGCTGCAAGTCCGCCAGCAAAGGGACGTTAGGTAATGCTCAATGGCACGGCGAAAGTCCAGAAGATTCGCCATTTTCTTCCAATATATTGGATCCGGTCAATCGTGATCCGTTCGACGATGACGTTGGCGACATCATTTTAGATGCAGGTATAAATGCTTTAAATACAAACAAATCTTCGCCCAGCCATGATAACGTTACACGGTATTCATTGGTGTACCTTTGCGAGAATTTAATTGTTTGACACTTTCTTTCAATTTTCTAACATCTATTATCGACGCTAAAAAAAGACTTGGAATAACTAAATCGTTTATTTCCGATTTCAATACAATTTTTCCTATTGACACAATTGAACAAAGAAAATGTATTTCACAAGAACGCACAGCTCAGAGGCTCTTGATATTTTTTGAATTGTCGAGTCAATATATAATCCTTACGAAAAATAATTGATAATTGATAAATAAGTGATTTATTTATAACTTATTAAAAATATACAATGTCTCTATTTTATATCGTGACATCGAGTAAAGTATGCTGTATCCAAACTATAAGACTTTCTATAAAATGTTTTGTGATAATGATGTATAAATGGAGAAGAAGTAGTTTAACTGTTAAGGTATAACGATGGAAAAAATTGTATTAAAATCGGAAAAAGGAAGATTTCAACGTTTCCTTGTTAGAAGGAACGATACGATTATAATATTTGTACGAGGTTACGGAAGTTGTGATTCGTTTCTTATGAAAGAAAACGTAAAAATGAACAATTAAAATTTTACAATCGTACTATTACAATTCTATGATCGATTAAATGGCTTTTGGGTCAACAAACGAAGAACAAAATGAGATTCTTGGTGTACGATGCACCTGGCTATTATGTACCTAGGGCTTAATATACATCAAATAAATATCGAAACGATGCTTGTCACGTATGCATGTTCACGAAGGTTCAAATAAAAGGCATACATAAGAATATTCCAAGTACATCGAGGTACATATACACGATGGTGATGGTACTAACGCACGAAGTAAAATCAACTGACAAGAAAAGATCCTGAACTCGAAAATTCAAAAAATATTGAGGCGTTGCACATATCTAGCATCGTATAGGTATACATCGAACGATTTTTTGTCGCTGGCCAAAACCGCTTTAAGGAGATAAAATCATTCCCTGAGAAAATCAATCGTTTTCTCTTTGTTTTCATTTATTTACGCAAAATCTTAGGCAGTAATTCAAACAGGTTTCAAATTCCTTGAAAACAAAAATTCTGCATCGCGTAATAGCCGGCAATTTTCATACTTTTCGATGTGTTGTAACTCACAAACTATATCGCAGAGAAGTTATTTCATTTAATAAAGACGATCGTTTGACGAAAGGATTATCAATTGTTTAAATAATTTTTTACAGAGTTACAAACAAATAATTAATAACCAATCGTCGATACCTATACGAGGTTCGCATCTATGCGATGCTACAAAATTTTTCTAGTTTCTGAGCTCGCGATCTTACCTTGTGAGTTCGCTCGCAAAATGCCCATTAATTTCTTTACTTAAAACAGGATAAGCGTATCTCCTTGGAATGGTCCAGTACATGCATAACCAAGTTACTAATTATTACGTTAACATTTACAGTCGATGTAAATAATCCTATATTATTCATAATAATTATGGTATACTTTTATTTACAATTTCATACATTTTTTGTCGCGTTCGACGGGAATTATCGTCGTAGCATAATAATCGCGAGGAAGGAATGGTAATTGCGAAAAAGAGAAGGATACATTGTGCACTTTATCGATTCGTATATTTCAGTCATAACTATGCACTCGAGTGGACAATTTCACTTTCCATATCGTGATTCGTTTTCGTGATTCGACTAGCGATTCGTATCGCAATGCCCAGAGTATCTATTAGCCAGGCGACGAACAAAAATTGAAATTACACCACACGTCGAAATCTTGAAAAACGAAAGAAGAAAGAGAAAGAAAACTACTTTCGAAGCATTCGAGAGATATAGATTTTAATGTGTCGTCAAAGTGTCATCGTCGCCGTATCCAGTACCGGATCAAAGTAAATATTCTAGAGTTAAGCATTCTTTCTTACGCTTTTATCTTTCTTTTTACTTTTGACATACTAAAATACGCAAATGCGTTTAATCTTTTAATTGCGGTTGTGGTTGCACGAAAAACTTTCTTTTCTCTGCTATCTTTCTTCTTCTTATCTTAAAAAAAAGAAAAAAAGAAAAATAAGACACTCAGCGTCACCGTTAAAACTTCGAAAGGCACACTTATCCTCTTTTTTCGAATTGGAATTTACTTTATTATTGTTTCGTTGTAAACGTTCGCTTTTTACGTCAACATGCTATAACATTTGTTCTTTCTCTTCTTTACTATACTGTGTTACTTTAATCTTCTTTACGTCTAAATAATCTTTCTATTAAAGAGCGGCACATTGATAATATACCTTCAAATTGTACTCGCTGTAGAACTCTCTATAAATGTGGAGGACAATCGTCGATTCTGCATGATTACAGCGTCTAGTATTACTTATATAATAAATATACGGTGGATTGGAGTAGTATCACAACACGTAATCGCGCATAAACACAAATTGGGTGTTGTATCACGTACATGCACGTGCACAAATGTGAAAGAAAAAAAAAGGTGCATGGTTTTAGAAGAGAGCAGCTGGTGGTTACGTTGTTTGGAACTTAAACTAATATAAAGAAACGCGTCTTTATTTCCATCACTTTTTCTAACTGACACATCTATCCTGACCATTGCTATTTGGTCGACTGACTGTATCTTCGATTTGTTAGTTTTTATTTTATCTCTCTTCTTTTTTCCGTTTCTTTCTCTTCCTGGTTTGATATTTTCCCCTTAATTAGTTAGTTTACTGTTTATTTCAATTTTATTTCAATTGCATGTCTCTATATTTTTACGTTTGTTAATTTGCATTATTTTTGCACGATGGTTTCCTCTATCTTCAAAATACTTATCGACAGCATCATACAAATTGGTCACATACAGAAAATATCAATTTTTATTTTTCAACATATTTGGGACACATTTTTCCTTTGCAATGGCTAATCCATCGCAATCCAGTTACGATGCAACGTTGTTCCCACATTAAACTTGGTTATAAAGTATAAATATTAAACTTTAACAAAAATTGTTTGGTATCGTACGATATTTTTACATGACGAAGACTTAAAAATCAATTTAATCTTTTCAAGTGAGACGCTATATATTTTATTCGTAATACGATAGCGTATGTCGAAGCAAGTTTAACGAGATGTTAATAAAGCCATTTCCTTTCGCGAAAAATCGTCAAATATCAAAAAATCGTGAGGTGCATACAATGTACCAGGAATAAATTAACTAACAGGATTCAACGATATCAGGAAACATAATTAAAGGTCATAATGTAACGATAGCGAAATTTCTTTAGGCGGATAAGAAATTATATTCTTATAAAAAAAAAGGATAGCTTGAACAGCCAACAAAAAACCAAAAAATACTCGATAAATCGAAAGAGAGAAGATCGAAGAACTCGGAATTTCCACTTAACTCGATTAAATGACAAAACGATAAGATCGGACATCTTTCGACGTATTTCCTCTACCTGTCGCGCGTATCGTCGAATTTCGACTAAGAAACGTTAAATCTCTGTTTTCGCTAGTCGCGATTTCGACGGCAGATTCCTACTTTTCCACCGATTTTCGCGATGACAACTCGAAACGACACTCACGAGGAAGGTAAACCGTCGTGTCTATATTAATCCCGGAAAATCGTATTTCCAGAGGACAACGACTTTCGCCTCGAGAAAAAGTGAGCGGTCTGTAGCGGCCTGCGGCCAATACACGTGCCAAAACCGATCACACAAACCAAAAAAGTTCCAAACAACAACGAGCCAACGGTTGTGAAAATAATCGATGATCTTTTCGTTCGAGGGAGAAAGGGACAGACAGATAGAGAGAGACAGAGAGACAGAGAGAAAAAAAATAGCCTCGTGCTGTGAGCCGATCGCCAATCGACCGTAACTTTTTCTTTAATCCTCGGTCACGCAATGAGTTTCTCTCCAAAAACAGGAGGAATCGATGAACAGCTAGTCACGTCGCCGAACGAGAACGGCGCGGACTCAGGAGCGAGCGACTTCGCCTCGCGCGCAAAAACGAAAATGCAGCTCGTTCTACTCGGTGCGATGATGGTGCTCGTCACGAGATACGTCCTCGTTACGTAAAAAGATCGGCGCACACGGCTAAGGAGCTA
>JAITYT010002817.1:46231-58451 GCA_025433975.1 Liostenogaster flavolineata | reverse complement strand
CGAAGTCTTTCGCGTCCAAATACGAGATCGAGAAAAATATCGTTCGATTGGAAAGATAGTTGACGGTTTTCCATCGACGAAGACAACGACGGTGGAATGTCGTTTTAAATTTTTCCAAAACGATGCTACGAAACGTATTCTTTATTTTATTATTATTATTAATAATTCTGTAATTGTCGAAATGTTTGTCAAATCGATTTTAATTTTATTTTCGTTTCTCGCTATTCCTTTGGTATAATATTTTTCGAGACCGAACTAACGACATTCTAATTATTATATTTATTTGCATATTTTTCCATAAGTTTTCGTATTTGATCGTATCTATTGAATATCGTTGAAATAGAAAAAATAATTCTTTCTTTCTCTTCATTTGCCAATTAAAAAGAATTTAATTATGAAACGTAAAAACGGAAATTAAATTGATAATAAGAGTGCCGGAAATAAGAACGGCAGGTACGGCATTGCTTGAATCGATACAAACAAACCAATCAGATTTTTGAACACGGAGTTCACCAAAGATAAAATTGACGATGCGAAACACATTCAATTTTCGATTTTTAATTTCCTGTATCCATTTAAATACGATCAGACGGAAAAGGCATGTTCTACGATTATTAATTGCCAGTTGCTCTGGCCTCAAAGATTCTAATCTTATCGCTCGAAAAGATGAACACTAGTATGTAACTTAATTATTATTATGATTTTGTAATCGTTCTCTCCTTATTAACCATCGATTACTTTTTTCCAGATATTTCTTAAATCAATTCAATTACAAAAAAGCTTGAATTCCTGTTCTAAATAATTTCTTCGCAAAATATGTAACGCAAGACGACGTTACCTTCGACGATGTATCTCCTTTATCCATTGCCTTCATCATAAATATTTATCCATTTCCTCATCCAAAGTCTGTTTTCTTTAATTCTCTATCTTCGTCGTGATAACACGAAGTCACGAATGGCATCAAATGCCAACGCGATCATACTTGTAACTCGTACGTAATTCCTACCTTCGTCGATCGGAGCATCAAAAGCTAAATCGTTGGAATTGAACTCACGCTAAACCTTTTTTTCCTCCATCCGAATGGTTTGCTTTTTCCGAGCGTGACCGCGCTCGTCGGTGCCTCGCTGATTCGAAAAGGCCGGCGTCGAAAGGTCAGAGAGATAACGCCGCATGCCGGGGCGTTTTCAACGTGAAACGCCCACGCATGCTCGTAGTGCCACGCGGCTTCTCTCTTGTCGCTGCTGCTGCTGCTGCTGCTGCTATCTTCGCGGCCTCGCATTGATTGCTGGCTGACTCGATATACGCGTAACGTACGAGGTGTCACATAAAAATCGGCAGAATGTTCCTGGCACGCCGTTCTGAGGCGCACCTAAGTAATGGAAATCGATATCTAGGCGAGGGGAACGAAGGGAGGGACGCTGGATGGAAGTAAAAGAGAGCGAGAGAGAAAAAGAACGATTGAAAAATAGGAATATAAGAATGGAAGATTCGTTGGAAATTTTGGAATTAAGCACGCAAATGGGTCAGTAGATAGCGCGTTATCACGACGCGCAACGTTAGAAATCGAATCAGCTTTGCTAGGCATCTCGACGATCGGTTGAAACCTTCAATATTAATGCTCTCCATTTTTATCTCGACGTAATTTCGTCTCTACCCTGACGCGATTGAATGATTAACGATGAAGGATCGAGTGCCGTATTTGCGTTCACGCCACTGTTCGATGTTAGACGCGTGACTCCTGCCGATTGTCAAACGTAGAATCGATAGTTTTTATTTTACATTTGGGAGTTTGAAACGAAGGAGCGTATAAATAACATTTTGAAACTCAGATTTAGTTCATCTATGTCTTCGCTAGATACCGTGCATTTCCAATTTTCAAGAGCAAGAAGCAAAAGGATGGTGCAGATAGCTTGATTATATTAATAAACGTACGGTAAACACTTATTATTTTGTCCTTTTTATAAAAATTGGTAAAAAAGCGTGTAACTCAAATACCGTGTAACTTGAGGGATATCTGTATGTATTTCAGAGCTTGGAGAAACGATGCTCGAGAGAACGAACAATCCCTCAGTGAATTTACTTGTCGCTGCTTCGTTCGTTTAACTGTTATCCGATTTTAGGAAGGAAGGAAGCGCTATCGATATTATTAAACGAGCTAAAGGCATCGTAATCTTTTCGTGCCAAGTAGGTTGCGATATGTACCAAGTTGACCGCACGAGTACTCCTTCGACGAAGAGGATCGTATCGGTTAAGACTTCCCAACAGGATTCGAGAACGAAACGTTTAATTGGGACTCGAGAACCGACTACTTGGTAATATAATACATGGTAAGCACACAATTTGAATCTATCGAATTAATTTGAATATCGTCGTTTTCCACACGTCTTTGTTAGTATAAAAATCACACTAAAATATAATGTAAGATGATAGATAAAATGAGATAAACCACGTACGATTGATACAGTAATGCTATATAAAACGTCAGGACGTAACATCGTCGTACGTCGATTCAACGTATTAACGAAATAACGATACAAACAACAGGCAAGCGTGAATATTGCATTGTGTTCGTAGTAATTAATAGTAATTGTATCATGTTACGTTAGTTATTGAATTACGTTAGTATTAATAGTAATTGATTGAATTTCATGGAATATTCCATAATCGTAAAAACATACGGTTATCACAAACGCAACAGGAACTTAGGATGATCTTTCTTTCTTCGCGCTGCAGGAAGATCGTGCCTGTCTAGCTCGAGAATTCGTTATTTTGCGTCTATAAACAAGCAACATGTGGGTAATTCACGTAGACGGAAAGTAGGACGCAAGATAACGCAAGTACTGTTACCTGTTACCAGGTGACTCGAGATAATGCTGAGTTATCCCCCTACCTGTTATCAGGAGATTGCGACTGAGCAGTGTTTTTTGCTTCCTCGACGGCAGATAATTCGTGCGCGCTTGTCACGAGCAACGCGGTCTTTGCATCTCGACGGATCGTAGAAAAAATTCTCGCGTTTGCGTTTACTTCTTGACAATTCGCGTATAAACAAGTTTCTACAGATCGAACCCTAAGGAAACTATTTCTTCACATCCCTAACAGTTTTATAAGATGATGAGATGCGTCGACGAAAGCATTTATTATCATGTTTTTTAAATCTGGTTATAAATAAATTTTGTTATAATTTTTTGTATTCACAACGTGCATTAGAGTGTTTACCTAATTGTAGTAGTCAAATAGTTCCCTCTTTTTACAAAGTCTTAGAACATTCAACGCTGAACATCGTATTAATGCTGCAGACAACGAGTCTTAAATACGAGGTTCGAGTTATATTTTAATACGCCTGCTGTGTAGCGTGGCAACGGTTGCACCTGCCAGTGGATTATCAGTCGTGCGACGAAAAAGATAAGAATAAACGAAAAGAAAGGATTACGTTCGCATTATAAATAATAATTGGTTTATTACCAGGATGTTACAATCGCACGCTCAATTTCGTATATGAACTTCGTACTTCCTAATCACACTAATGGCTGAATACGTACTAATAATCTAACGTGTAACGTACATACGTAAGACAATCAACGTCCACGTCGATAGGATAAATATTAATTAATCAAGCAGCGTGCATAGTTAATTAAATTGAATGTGTTGTACTGTTTCATGCGCGGCTAATATTGACCCTTTCGTAAAGTCTCGAATTGTCAGATGACCTCCGTAATATTCTGCATAATGGACAAATTTAGATGTACCATCGTTAATCTTACGCGTATCGTAATCGATGTATAAATTCGGAAACGACGATTTTATTATAACATCCTCGTATAACAAATTTGTAAAATTTTATATATGACATATTTATCTTAGTTTATTACAACGATTAGTTATTAGATTAGTTTGATCATAGCGGGAGCTACTTCAGATACAATTACTACATCTGCCCAATCTGTTATCGACTTTTTCTTAGGTTGACAGCGGGATGTAAAAAAGACCTTGACGGGTGTCAAATATTTGAAAAGGGGATGCAACCAAGCCGTGCGGACCCAAGGGTCGAATCAGTTTCGGTTCGGCTCTTCTTGAATCCCTAATCCGCTTGCCTTCTCTTCCCTCTCACTGTCACGCATTCTTGGCACGAGAATGCGCGTTCTATAGCGTTCGAAGATTACGGAATGGATTTAACAAAAATCCAGATCGTCGATCACTGTCGATAAGATCAAGATCGTTTATAGATAAACCGAAATTACCAGGATACAAGAGGTAAACCGGTAACGACATAAGATTCGATTACCCATTAGACGAAGACCGGTAAAATATGTGGTCTATCGTGTCGAGCAACGTGCCCTAACTTGTTTTTTCAAAGGTCTAAAAATTCTAAAGAACTCTTAATACTATAGAAAATTGATGATTTCTAATCAGTTAATTAAATATTTTTAAAAAAATTTGTATTTAATTTTTAGATTCTTTTAGATTTAATTTAAGACTTAGATTAGAGCATTTAAATTTTAGATGCAATTGCATCATAGACGGTTAAAAACGTATACTATTGAAATCTTCGAATCATCTTTCGAATACCAATCAAACCGATCATGACGGTAGGAAAGTTCGTGGCGGACTTTTTCATTGGGGATCGGAGTTTCATCCGTAACGTTGAACGTGAGGACCTTACGATGAACCGCAGAAACGTGCCGGTAGACCAGATCGGATCCCCTGGAATCCGATGGTCCGTAGGAGGGCGAACACACGCTTAAATGGAACTTGGCTTAAGTTCTCGGCTCGATATCGCGGAACCGAGTAATAGCAATGGTAGCAGCGACAGCGACAGCAGCAACAGCACCAGTGGTAGCGGCAATAGCAACGGTGCTGGTGGTAGTAGTTGTGGGTGGTGGTAATTGTAGTAGTAGTGGATATCGAGTTCACTCGAGGGCTTCCACGGCACGCCTGGCAAACGATTCCCGCGGGGATTAACGCTGGGAGCTCTTAATCCGCCGCTGAGATACCGGCGCTCGCCTCAAACGAACGAAACTCGTCGCGTCGTATTCCCTTTCTCCTCTTGCTCGCTGCATCTTCCGACTTACCTACGGTCGATCTTCATTCATTTAGATCGTGTCGGTGAACGTCGAGAGCAGGGCCGCCCCTCCCACGACGTGTAATTGAATGAATCTTCGGATGGATGATGAGATCGAGATCGCATCGATTGTCACTGCAACGTTCATACCACCAACGACGATGACAACGACGAAGAACACTTAGTAAGTATCCGGAATGTCTGTGAATGGGTTTCGTAAACGAATTCGTGTTTGCCCGACGTCAACGTTTCTTACGAGGTTTACGACCAGAAGGAAACTGCAATGACGCGGCTGAAGTTTAACTCGACGTCCTTTCAGCTCCTTTCGCTGACTTCTTCTTCCACGGGCGAGATCGAAGGAGGCTCTGACGTAGTTTGAGAAAACAAATTGAATTCCGAAGGTCGTGATTAGCGTGCAATGTTATAATCGTGCAACGATGTACAAATGTTTTGCGTATTCGACGGGTCGATTGCATGAAATAGGATATGATAATCGATGGATTAATTTAATATAATAATTAATGAAATGATACTTTGGGAAATAAATAAATACGAGTTAAAGAGGAACGCTATGTCAGCGTATTTTCGGAAAGTTGGAAAAGTCTGCATTGAATAGCTGTTGTATAGAGACTGACATCGCTGAAGAATTTCAGCTACAATTGCTTTGTTTGTGTAGCGCCTGGCTGTAATAACATTCACTATGGTTAACAGATTTTGAGAAATTTCGAAGTCTTCTAAGATTACGCTCGACGTTTCTTCGTAATTTACGAAAATTGGTTATCAGATTTCTTGATCGTTATATTATATAAAACCTTTAATGAAAATGAAATGGATTCATTTTGAATTTAAACACTTTTAAAAAGCTATCGCATCTTCAACGTTTATTATCAATTACATTAACGATGATAAATATAAAATTAACACGGGTAATCCCGTGTATCGGTAGTTTATGTATTTATACTCGCAATTTTAATCGACAATGTCATTATTTTCCGAGTAACGTCAAACGAGTTCTTTAATAACCGGAATCGAAGGAAACCATAATCACAGTTTCAGGTTCTAAACAATACCTAAGTAGAACCACGTAATCGATCTTATTGTTAGATACCACTGGCAACTCTAAAGTTCGAAATGACATGAAACAGATCCTCATACGATAGGTGTCACGTCGTTAGAGGGGTGAATATAGAACGGAAATTAGAAGCGAAGATCATCGTTTAAATTTCTGGCTATCGTGACCAAACATATTCGAATATTTAATTATTGCCTGAAAACGATAGATGTACTTTGTATTTTTTGTAACGTAGTACAACACGAGAATTACGGGATTGGATCGTGGACAAACGATTTCCAGGTCGAACGATTCGCGAAATCGTTAACCAAACGAGGAATCCTTTTTACCCTTTAAATCTTAATTGGATTCGATTTCCAGAGCGGTTCTCAAAGGCCTGAAAGCTTCTACTCTCGAACAGCTCTTACGAAGTTTCCAGTGCGTGTAACGACAACAGCACAAACTCAAACGAGAGTTATGCGTTAAAAGCGTCTGGTCGACTGCGCGCTTCCGAGTTGCCAATCATCGATAAAGAAGGAAAAATCACGCGAAAGGTTCGTTCCTATCACCGAAATAAGCGTCATGAAACGTGTCATTTTCGAGATTTCTGTCCCTGTCTGTGGATAATTGTACTTTCGAGGAGAAAAATGAGAATGTTCAGATTGCTTCGGTCGTAAGGACGAGAAACAGGAAAAGAAACAACAAGGATAGTGTCTTCCTCGAAGCATCCGTAGACAGCTTTTCAATAAGCACAATCGTTGAACAATTTTTTTCGTAAGATGCGTATTTATCATGATAATCCGTGAAGTGTGAAGCGAACTTCACGCTTTCTCTCATTCTTAGCGCTAATTATGTTCCGTTCGAGAATTTGTACGTTCTTTATAACTTTTCCGTAATATTTCGCTTGAACTTTTCGAATCGAGGATAAGAGATACGAAGCGTGTTTACGACGAATTTTCGCCATTTTCTATCCTTCCCCGTGCTCGTATTAATTTTTCTCGACAAATAGTCGGTTTCGCGCGTTCGTTTAGTTGCGAGTCGCAAGATGGAAGGAATGGAACGGAAAGAGGGACGATAGCTTTGAGGGAAACTCGATTCGAAGTAATTTAGCAGGCCAGGGCCAAACTTGCACGAGTGCTAGGACTGCTTGGAAGTTTCCGGCATTGACGAGGACGAAGTCTCTGCTTGCTCTCGCGAGCAAGAGACGACATTAATCTATCCCGAGGTCGATGATGAATATGCCCGAATCGCTGAGGAAACGTTAGTCTCGCTTCCCTCTCTACCGCGATCAAGCCTAACTCTCTCCTCCCTTTTGACTTAGCACGCTGCTTTGGATAAGCCCCTCCAACTTATTCCCGTAAGAACACTGCTTAACAGTTACCGTTGAAGAGTAATTACTATCTTACCGTTACGACGTCGTGACCGAGGCTCGTCCGTGTTTACTTTCATAGCATGTATTTCACTGAACTACGATAATATTGAAAAGCGCAATAGCGTCTCTCGGTCGTACTCGGAACGAAACAGCGTGATAACGGTTCGGAGAGATACGCTGAGTGGTGGAGAAAAAGCGTGGTTGCTTATCACTCGAAGAATGAAATATTGGTGTGGATTGTTAAAGAAAGAACGAGTAGAGACGATCCTTGGTCGAGATAGACTCGAATTTAACATTCTGATAGCAATTAACAATTAAATCCAAAATTAAATTATTATAAGAATTAAACGTTTGTTGTAACAGGCAATTATGGACCCTCGCGTCCAATCTCTTGTTCTTCAATTTCATTAGAATGTCGTTTAAAGCGTAACCATAGTATTTAATAGCAATGGTAACTCGAAATGTTCGACGTGTCGAGAGCCAACAAAGTTAATCATTTGTACAATTTATTACCGTAATATTTTCTCAAATTCTATTTTGGTGATAGTATAGGTATTCGTGTATGTACGAACACTTTGATTCTTGGAGGAAAATGTTTCCGAATCTCCGATTTTCGATACTGCATAACTGCGATACTTAGAGTTGACAGAACGACAACAAATTGCCCCGGTGGATATTTCGATGCTCAAGACGTCTAGAACGTTGAGGGTCGACATATATAACTAAAAACGATAAAAAGAAAAAGGGACACCGAGGTAAGAGCATGGGTCCGAGGATGGTATGTCCTTCAAATACACTACCTTTAAACCGAAACAAATCCTAACGTGCTGGGTCGACGATAGGAAACTCGATCGTAAAATGGCTTCGAAAGGGGATCCTCGAATCGATCGCCCATTCCAGCGATATATAAAAGAGGGGACGGAAAGATGCTACTTTTCCTATTCTTTCGTCTCATCCTAAACGAGGAGTCCTTCCAATGCCAACGAAGATGTTGGAAAAAATCTCGATTACATGTGTGGGTAAATGTTTTTCGGTAATTCAATTCGTTCGGAATCACGGGAGGAGAGAGAGGTAAAAAATAGGGAAAGAAAGGTTAGATGGGGGAAATAAGAGTAGGAAAAAGTAGGTATTCGTTTTTATAGATGCATACGATACCGAAAAGGATATTCCAAGTTGATTTTTGACTTTTGCAACGTTTCTTAATTTACAGTGAGATGAATTCGGCATCCAACGTAGAATTCGTTCTTGACGATTGAAATCATATCAGGGTCGAAAATTATTCGACGGTTTACATTGGATTCAAAATTGATCGCTCGGGGTAGGGGGCGGGGGTCGACACAGTGATCGAAATGACGTCGTGAGACGTTGGTCGCAGGACTGTCAACACGTTAAATACGCGAATGACTTTAATCAAGGACGATAAGGACGAGAAGCTGGAAAGATAAAGACTGAGCAATAGGATGAAGTAACGACGCCGCAAGCTGTCAATTCTCCAGCCGTTACGAATTCGATTTGGCACTGTTATCGTCCTTCGATGTGGTTCCGATTTTAATTAAAGCCTTTGAACGGGGAGACGCCGCGTTCAGGCTTCGAATACCTTCGGGCTACGCTAAATGCCTTCCGTGAGAGAATATCGACATGGACGTCGGCACTTCGTGACACTCGAGCGTCGTCGTTGCCATCGTCGTAGTTTCCAACTGTGGCAGTGATAATTCTTTTTTAAAGACAAATGAACTTCGCGTCTTGAAGAAAGTCTTAGACAGATCGTTCTTCCTTCGAGAAAACTGTTAGCTTTATTTCAGGTTAAATTTTATTTAATAAGAATCGAATCTGCTTCGTCTTTGCTTCGTTATTGTACGTGTAAATAATATCGTGGCTCGATGCAATTAATCCACGACGAATACACGATGTTTATTTTATTTAATGTATGTATACCTATATATTGAAATGATTAAAACTATTTCTATAAAAATAAAGAATTAATACCATTGCACGTAATAACCAAAACTATTGAGCATAAAAAGAGTCTATTGGAAATAAAGATTTATCGTACATGTATGCGATCTGTAACGATGACTATAAAGTATTGGAAGTAAAAGGAACATCGACCAGAGCCTATTCGCTGATTTTCGCAACGAATGGCCCTTGGCTGTTTCCAAAAATCGAATCCGATTTGAAAGAACCAAGATTTGCCACCGTTGAATCTATTGAAAGCAGGCAGGACGTAGCGGACTTTGAAAGCAATCTGAAAAGGAGAGCCATAGAAATACACCGAAGAATGGCCAACGTATATTCAAAGGAAGAAGGATCGATCGATGTATAAATTCAGGCATGGTTATGGGAAGTTTGGCCTCTTGCACGCGCTTCTCGCGTCAATAAAGGCGTCGTCTTATCGGCAGCTCGCGGTAAAATCTTACGTACTCGCGTCAAATCAATAACCATCGCAGAGCATCGATCAAGCCGAATATCTCTCAACCGTTACGTAAGATTACCCAAAATTATTTCAACTTACAATAAGAAAAATAATCACTGAAGAACGTATCCTCGATACGAAATGAAATGACGAGGCATTTACCGCGAATAAATTTATTAGAATATAAATTAAATGCAATTCGATTAAACTTCATAATTTTCCAATGCATGAAGTGTTAATTCTAAACTTTTTGTATATCATTAAAAGGTAATTAAAAGGTAATCTTCTCGTTAAAGTGTCATCTCTTGATCGTTCAAATAAATCGATTATTCTAACGTCTCAAATGTAGTCTAGTCGAGAAATTAAATTGGAATGTTAGTAATGCGTGACGTACAATGTGCTTTAAGAAAATCCATGCGTACGTAAATCAACTAGATTTACACGAAAGATCCGACGTATTCACTTGTACATTATTTCGTGGAGGAACTCGTAGCACGGTGGCCAATAACGAGCGTGCATACGTACCGAGAGTCGAATCACTCGACGTGCCACCTCTAGAAAGAATTGGGATTTGTCGCGTGTCGTCGTCCAATCTAAAATTCAACTTTCGTTTCTCCTCTCGTTCCGCTCATACGAAGATAAAACAAAAACCGGTAGATAGCACGAAAAATGCCCGAATTTAAAAGAGAATTTACACGTTGGCGAGATAAATATTCATGACAGGAAAGGGGCAGTGCGACGTAGATTCAATTGAAAGGGTACGCGAGGGGGTGGGAACGGAAGAGGCACGGTGAACGTCATGGAAGGGTGCAACGCGATGACGAAGTTCGCGCACTCGTTGGTGCAGCCGAGTGCATCGATCTGAGCCACCTGGTCGTGCGTCCTTTGGCACAAGCATACCAAATTGTATCCGTTTCTACAGGACGCTTGTTTTACGACACTCATAGGACTTAAACGTGATTCGACGACGAATGAGACGGAAGATAGAAAAGAACGATAGGAATAAGACCAGTGGATACACGGGAATATTTACACCATAATTAATCAATTAATGAATTGGAAGGTACGTTAAAAAGTTAACGAAAAATAACCAAAAGAAATCAGAAGATTAAACAATGTCTTTTAAGTGATAGAGTTTGCTTTATTTTTTTCTTTTTCATTTGTTTAGCATGAATATTTAGCTTTCCTTCCAAAATTGTTACGAAATTTTGGTGATACGGTATGCTCTCGAATCAAGTAAAAATACAATATAGTAAAAAGTAATTATTGAAATGACATAGAAATATAAGGGGAATCGAGAATGTTGTATTTTCAAGTCAAACTAGAAGGGATAATTTTATAATATATTTTTATTATATTATTTAACGAGTTCGGCCTACACGATCAACTGATCAGTATCAAACAAATATCGATGTGCGTTAGTATGGCATTACTTTTCAATTCACCTAATATTTAAGGTCATTTGCGTTTATTTAAAGAATAATATTGTAAACTGTAATTACATCTGTTGCTCAAAGATCCAAGATCATTGAGAAATAAGGCGCGAGAGGCGTCTTTTCAACGTGTCGGCTTTGATCGCAAGAATGGAGGACGATTGTCAAAATAGGAAGAGAGAGAGACAGGCAGACAGAGAAGGAGAAGAATTTCACAAAAGGATGAACTAAGGACGACAATAGGAAGGCGGTTCAGTAGTTAGAAAATCGATTTCGTCGTCGCTCGAAGGATTTCACGGCGTTTGCCGCCACTCGGAATTCCACAAATTCGAGGTGGCGAACTCGATGGTGTACCCACATAATCGAGCGTGCGAAGGTATTTAGAACGTCGCTGTGAGAAAGTATTTAAGGTCGCATCGCGAAATATCTATCGCTTCCTGAGGTCGTTTAATCTGCCGACATCGTCCTCAAAGTGCCAATAATCGGCGATTACACTTTAGCCGACGATTAAAGATCGAAAGATGTAATCGGAAGATATCGCATTCGTTTCCGACCAGGCGAGTATCGTTCGTCTTGAGCTTCGTCGTTCGAAAAGCCAATATCTTTCGGTGCGTCTCAAGATTCTCGAGTGGTTCTCCACGATGCAACGTCGGTCGAGGGTTTCTTCTTCCTTCAACGGTCGAGGAAATAAAAGATCGGGGATATTCTCGTTGTATGAAAAGTTGCCTTTTTAGGAAGACTTTTCTCCCTCGAGGTTGGTCATCTTCTTTTTCTTCTTTTTCCTTTAATATGAGAGGATCGTCCGAAACTCTTTTGCCTGTGGAAGATAACGTAAATCCAAAGACTTTCACCGGTTCGTAATGCGATGTTAATCGATACGACCGTTAAAATC
>JAITYT010002817.1:19533-30481 GCA_025433975.1 Liostenogaster flavolineata | reverse complement strand
TTTTTTTTTTGATGGAAGAAATATCTCCTTGTAGAAATTTCCACATGTCTAAAATTGCGATAATGTGAACACATTAATGTACACACCGAAATGAAACTTAATAGAAGAATTGATACGGTGCGTTTATTGTCGTGTGTTATAAATGACGAGTCTATAATTTATCGATGTATATTACAAAATTGTAACGATTTAACCTCAAATTGAATTCTGTAGTTTCATTCGCGATACATTCGAACAACGAATTTCCTTGCATTCGTAGAAATTTCACATTCGATGTTAAGTCCCTGATTCGACTGGTGCGCCCCTTTCCGCGAAGGTAATTAGATTTCGTACGTGAATCCACTCCCATGAGGGTCGTTGTACGGTACGAGGTGGAAATATGAGAGCGAAAAGAGGTGGTATGGAACAGATCGCTTTTCTACTTCCATTCTCTTCTCCCCTACTACTCTCTTTCTCACTCTCTCCCTCTCTCACTTTTTCTCGTTTTTTCCTGTCTCCTCCACACTTTCACCGTTGTCTAGATTGTTTTGAAAATCGGATTATCAATAATTATGTCTACTTCGATTTTGCTCGTAATCGTTAAAAAAAGGGCTCCAAAAAAAAGAAAAAAAATAACAGAAAGTGGCGGAGGGAGAGAGAGAAAATGTTTCTGGCCCACGGCCAATCAGTTTTTCACGTGTTATACCGTTGGACAGGCCGTAACCAATATGTCCACACGTACGCATATACGCATGCATGTTCGTCCGCATACGTGTATGAATAAAATCCCTCGTCGATCGAATAGTTACTTACAATTAGCATCGATATCGACGGTACTACTGCGTTTTGTCAATCGTTTGCGATAATGAATGCAATCGATATAACGAATGAATAAATAAATTGAACTAGTCTTGAAAGAAAATAGAAAATAAAGTAAAGAATGTAAAAAATTTCCTGAAAATTGGCACAGCATTTTTTTACCGTTACGTCTTTTATCGTTACAACCAATCGAGTTTCACGGATAGATAGGTTGACTCGCAGAGGCAGACGGAGATTACAAACACGACACTATCGACGATCGAAGTACGTCGAAACGTTCGTTTAAAATTTGACAAGCCGCATTCGATGTGTTTTTTCTTCTCGATGTTCTTTTTCTTTGCCATTTCTCCATCTCTTTATTCTTTTATCCTTCTCTCTACTTCATTCATGTGAACAAATACGTTTTACGCGGACAATTGACACTGGAGTGAAATTGAAGAGCGATTTTCCAACGCTCCGTCGAAGCGAAACCGAAGCAACAATATAGAGCAATTAGTGCGTTGGTCCGTCCAAGTAGGACATTAATTTTAATTCATTTTCGTTGTTCCGCGCATCGTCGTCTCGTGTAATTGACAACGGAAACGAGCGAAAAAATGAGGTCGAGATGAAATTTATCTTCGACAGAAAGTCAATATGCAGATACAAGAACTATAAGAGATCGATGAGAAATAAATGAGTGATAAATTGCTTTATTTACAAGTGTTTAATTAATAGGTTGGAGATTCATCGTTCGATTTTATGACTCATGAAACAATAATAAATTCTTTCTAAAAATGCTGACGAGAGTAATATTTAATAATATCAGTTATATCTTAAATGAGAATATTAAAAATTAATATACGTCGGTTATAAATATAATAACGACAATGAGGACGATGATGATCTATTGAATCACGAAGTAAGAGAAACTGATAACGACATACAATTACAAAAATAATATCACCTGATGTTTCCAAAATGAAATGGCGGTAATAAGATAATTGCTCATATTGCCTGAGGATAATGTATTGTAATATTGTATTAAATGGAATCAACGAGCTTATCGAAGAAAAGGAGGAACGTATATTAAAGTTCAATTGTATTTTCCATCAATTGGATGCGGTAAGAGTGCCTTTGCGTTGACAATTTTACGAGGATATTAAAATTAATTAAATTCGAAACAAATGGGATAGAACAAGAACTAATTACTTTTCGTCCTTAATTAAAAAGAAATTTTTCCGAAAGATTTGTAGTAATAATCAACGAATTAATTAATGTTTAAAATCAGACAGATCGACTTTTAAAGTAATTAACTGAAGCATAACTGTTATTACAAATAATGTGTAACGAACGTAAACTTTACAATAATAATCTCTAAATATTTTATGCCAAGTTCTTCCAAGACTATATAAAAAGACTAACTACGTAAAATAAGATAAAATCATTAAAATTGCATTTATCGAAAAGAATACGATTAAATTCTTGCCTCGAATCGTTCCTCGAATCCAAAACTTTGGACACATTTTCAAATCCGTTTCTACGCACATTATATTACTTAATTATTATAATATGTTACCTTTGTTATTATGCTTTATTCGTCATAAAACGCAATACGAGTTAATTTCAAACTATTAAGCATTAAAATGTATAGTTTATATAAAGCGTGTAACGAAGTAATATAATAATCGAATGGGCACTAAAGAAGAGACGATTGGACTACTGGATCCGATCGGCTGGTTTTTCAGCGTAAAGCTCTCGCTAACAACGCATATCCCTCGGTGGGATTACGCGAGGAAACCGGCCGTTGATTAAAACCTCGACAAAAAGTGGGCATTAAAGCTTTTTGTCCGTGAGAACGGTGAAGAAGGACAAGATACGACGGAAAGGGACGAGAAGATGGAGCGGGAAAAGAAGGGCTTGCTCGAGACCAAATAGGTGCCATTTAATCCATCCCCTCTTATTTTTCTCCTTCTTCTATCCTTTCCCCTTTTCCTCCTAAATCCGTTATCGACATTCTCAGTTTTCCTCTATCTTTTCCTCTTTATGAATTTTTGTGTCTTGTAAAAGGACGAACGAAAAAATAATGGGAAAAGCGAACGAGGAAGAAACGAACGAAGATGTCTTCGTCATGTTGATTATCGAGAATCCGAATGCTTTGATTCAAGCGTGTTTGAGAGGCATCGTTTCTCTGTGAGAGATGAAAGAGAAAATCGCGCATAATTTCAAGAATAAATAAAGGATGAATTTGATTGTTCGTCTGGTAGCAACTGTTGCGTCGTACTTAAGCCCTTCTACGCTTTCTTCGGATTTTTTTAAAGGACTTTTCGTCCTTAACTGCTGCATCAAAAGACTCGCGGTTGGGGGTCTTCCTTCGTATCTCATTAAATTTCTTGAAGAAAATTTAATACCGTAATGAGCTCCTCTATTCTTTTTCTTTTTTTCTCAATCCCTGTCTTTCTGCTCCTTTTTAACGTTTTATCTTCTTTCTGGCATCCCATTATTTTCATTTTTCATTACTTTCTGCTGTCTTTTTGAAGCCACCGGTATTTTGCACGAACGGTCTACATCGTGCTGGCATTTTGAAGAGAGAATGAAAACAAAAAAAATTAATAGAAATTGATTAAGAAAGATATATTGCTGATTTTTTGCCTATCCGATAATTTTTTGACCGAATGTTGCTTATTTTCACAAATTTCATTCTATCGAATCAAGAATTATGATTTGTAATATATTTCACTGATCGTAAAACATCGAAATTTGGTCACCTCGGTAGTCGTAAGCTCCATAACACAAAATTAACAAAGTTTTATTTAAGTTATTGATCGCGCTACTAGATTGGAAATTAATAAGGAGAATCAAAATCAATCAACCCAAACGTCCGCCCAGCCACACGGAGATAATTTATAAACGCGGACGAATGTAAAATTACAAATGAAATCTTACTTCGAGTTAAATAATAAACAGTGCAGTTTAATTACTTCATTATTATTGCGTTCCACGATTGCGAGCGACGATTCCGTTCGTTAACCCTTCCTTTTAATTATCATCTCCAATTACCGCATGGACAGAGACCCATTACTCGCAAACGTCGAATAAGCCGGGCGCCTGCACCCGTATGCGTGAGCGCGTTTCGCGCCCAATGCCGACCATCGTCCATCGAAACTGGACAAGAGCCGTTCGCTGAATATTTAACGCGAATATTCATAAATATTTGAGCGATCGTACGCGATGGATAGATCGACTAGCACTAGCCGTTCGAACTACAAGATCAAAGTGACGCGCGATGCAAACACTTCTTCGACGAGTGAGGGAGGCGCCCGCGACAACGTTGGTGCAATCGAACGCGACGACGCGAGCCTTGGTTCTGCTAGATGAGCGCGACAGGAGCCTAACACAACGACGTCGATGAAAATTATCAAAATTCACGCACGAGGCGCGCTAAACCGCACTAAAAGCAAAGGCAAACTTTCTAAAGTGTTCGTCGAGCGGCGTACCGCCGTGTGTTACGTTTTCTAACTCCCGACTGCTGAGACAAACGGTGCGATTCTCGATGCTGGAAATTCTCCAGGTTCAAACGACTTGTGGTTTTCATTTTCTCCCTCCCCGCCTGGCCGACCTTTGTTTCTGTTCGCTCAGCCACTTCTCTCTAACGCGTCTCGCTTCTGCAGCTGTTTCTTTCTCTTTCTGTTCGGTCGTTGGGAAATGTCGAGACTGACCGCGATCGGACAGGAAGCGAGCGAACCTTGTCAGTTCTGAGCAGGCAGTCGGACGCTCCACGAATGGACTAGACTCTACGGATAGTTCGGTCTCGGTGAAAGTATCCCGTGTTCCGCTGGAAGATCGCACGGATCTCGATAATGCGATTCGTCGATTAATTGGTCCTCGTTGGAACCGTATCATTACGGGCGTTTGTTAAGACGAGAATGTCCTTCGACCAATTGATACTGCCCAGCATGGAAAGGGTCAGGCTTGCGTGGAAGAGGTTAAGACCTGGATGGAGGGGAGGATTTGTTCGTGGATCTGGCCAAGCATTTTCATTATCTTCTCTTTAACGTTTGTTCCCTTTGATATTTCTGGGATCGAATGATGCTTTATTAGGTGGTCTTCAACTTATATAGGCTTTGTACTAAGTTTGAAGATACTTTGACGATGGCGATATACATCTTACAACGAGAATGTTAAATGTTACATTGTACTGTCTCAAACGTTGTGTATGAGATAGAACGTGATCGCGATCAATGACTAAGGTTGACTGAGAGTAGGTAATTCATAGGATAACGTAGATAAACTTCGACCAGTACCAATGAAACATTCGAGAATCTATTTCTACTTTTAAAAATTAAAAGAATCGAATTTTGACAGAAAATGTATCGGAAGAATTTTAGAACATGAAAAAACAAAGGTAGTCGTAAATATATAAATATAGACAGAGCTACCTATGTACAGACGAGGCAGAAACTTCATAATTTTTTCGTCACCTGTTTCGTTTCTATCCTTGATCGTTTCTCAATTGCATAATAATCGGTTTAACACGTTCACTCTGGCGCTGCAATTCATGTTTCCTTCCTATGGGCGGCTACTCTAAAAGCGTTTTGCTTCATCGAACAGCGCTGAAGTAAAGCGAAAAATTTCCATTATTTTAATTTTCAATAACACCTAAATCTGCTTTTACACGATGCATACGTTCCGAAAAAATACGTGTAAAAAATATATATTGTGTCTATCGAAAAATAGAAGATTGGTTCCAGTCTAAAGAAATTAACAAAAATAATACAATAAACCATGAGTTTTCACGTTAGGATTTTAGACATTTTATTTCATAATAATTGCACATGTATCGTACAGAATGTTCGATATCTTCAAACTATAGATCATCGAATCCTCCTCTTCCAATTCTACGTACCAATGCTATGATGTTGGAAAATTCGGTCGTATTAGACATCTTTAATACATTCTGGTCAAAAACAACTTTCCAAAGTGCATTCAAAGCCGATGGTCTTAATTCAGCCAGCGCTAATTCAAATTGATTGATACACTCCATAATTGAAAGTTTCTTCCACACAGAAAACACAGGCGAGAGAAAACAAAATTGTACGTTTGGATGTTCCAAGACCAAAAACCGAGTGCATCGTCTATAATCCATTCTAATTTCTAATTCGAGTTGAATCAAAATCGTGTAAAAAGGTTCGTGTAAAAACAGAATTGGGTGTACATGAAAATATTTTTTAGTTACTAAACGAATAAAATTGGTGGTACGCACCGTCTGATGGGACATCTAAGTGCGAATCACCGATGGTTGTGCTCGTTGAATGGAAATTTTTGTCTCGCTGATCAAGATCAATGAAATTAATTTTCGAAATTAATCAGCACTCCGTCGCAACGTTTACACGAAGAATTCAACTTTCATCCCTTTCGTATCCAACGGAGAAGAACGCCTTGCGAAAATCGAGGGTAGATTCGCGCCACATCGGAGATTAAGACGATACCGGAGCTCACGGCGCGGTTATCGTAGAATCGGTGCCTGAGCGCGTGAACCTAGCTACCATTTCGCCGACGAAGATGGAGAATGGTGGAGGATACCATTGCTCTCGTTCCGGCGCAAATTGAACGTCGATGCAGTGTGACGAGACGTAATGAATTTTCCTTCTATTTGTCCTACTCACACCGCGTCGATGCTACCTACGCCGTGACCCAACGAGAAATTTGAGGGAAAGAGAAAAGAAGGAAAGAGCGGCGCAAGAGCGACTGGATCCGTGATACTAATAAGGAGCAAAGAGGAGAAAGAGTCTGGAACGAGAGGGAGGAAGAGTCGAAGAGAAGGAACAGACAAAGAAAGAGAGAGAGAGAGAGAGAGAGAAACGGAAGGATAGATAGATAGGGAGAACGCGAGAGAGAAAGAGAGAGAAAGTACTCACTCGGGTAAGAGCCGCTGCCTACAAATTTCCACGGCTCGGCCAATTTAAATATGCATGAGGAAGAAAAAGGCAGAGGAATCTGGGGGGGTCCCTGGACTTGTATCGCGGATGACCTCGTTAACCCCCGTAGGGATGGAAAGAGAGAGGGGTCGACAGAAAGAAGATGGCAGTAGAGACTTCTCGCAAGTAGGAGCGAGAAGGAGAAACGCGATGACGGCGAACGAAAAGAACGAAACGAAAAAGAGAAGGAAGGAGTGAAAGAGAGTGGATCCTCTCGGATTACCGCGCGCGTAGTAATCAGCTTTTCCTACGAGCGCTACGAAAACGACGTATTCGAGGACGGTGGACTACCGCTTCGGCTCTCTTCTGTTCACCTGCCACTACTTCATCTCTCACACCCTCGGACACGCTCCCCACTCTGCGGTATGTCTTTTTTCGGCTCGCTGCCCGTCTTTTCATTTCTCGCGATTTTTCAGGGTGAGGATGAAGAAGAAGATGTAAGTGTGTATCGGATATTCCAGGATGGCCGGTGATGGAAACCCGAGAAAGTATCGCCTACCAGAGAAGTTTCAAGTATCGAAGGAAGTAACGGAGAAGAAAATTGCGAGTTTCCTAACCGATGGTGCTGATGAGACTCGACGTGGAAAATTGTTGTCGAATTGATTAAAGAGCCTTCGATTTACGCGTTAACAACGCTAATTGTTATTTTCACTAATTAGTTATCTTCCGTGCGGAATATGCGAGACATTTCTTTCGATTACGACCCTCCCAGTGTTGCGTCGAGAAAAAATGAATTCGAGCTACGAAGAGTCGTTGTTAGTACGGTGAACCTGCTGTCTTATATTGCGATAGTTATTTCTATCTTCTTCCAATCATTTCGATCATTAAACTTTAGATTTTACGGGCACCTATAAACTCTACGCTGAGATCAATAGAATGCGATTTGACGCGAGGTGAAAAGATCATCGTATTGAATAATGATCTGTTATACATTTTTACGTAATTTCTGCTAATAGTATACACTTTAAAAAAATGGTGAGATGACACTCGATTTGAAAGTAGGAAAGAAATCGATCAAACGATCGATCGATTTGATCTCATGCCTCTTCTTTCATCGAAGAATCAGGATCACGAAGAAGTTAAACCGATATTTCTCGATTCGATGTAACGCAGCGTAGATTCAATCAGTTTCTATAATTTTGAATCGAGTACTGAATAAATCGTCTATGTAAACCTAGTAGTTTAAGAAATTAAACTAAGGTAATTACAAAAAGAAAGGAATACAAATCTAACTTAGAAGTAAGTACGCACAGTTACACATCTATACATAGGTACATTCCACGATAATAATGGAATTATATTCAATTAATCGCATTTGCCAGACGAGCAAATGCCGACTGAAGATCGAACAAACGAATTAGCACCATACGCTGTTTTAACGTAGTTAAACGTAGTCGTACGTTACGCAGTATCCCAAAATTACGCAAAACAATACAAACGGGAAAAATGTAATTGGCAATGACTCGATAAGCGAGATTAGGATCGTAACTATATAGCACCGAGCGAGTTAACGAACTCGCACGCGATACACGCACTCCCGTAATAACGTTTTCGCGTTCTTATAACCATGCGTTCGATCTCTATCCGGTCGTCCAATTACGCAGGAAATACACCGAATCTATGGGTCTATCCGTGACTTTTAAAACGAGTCAACTTCATTTGAGAATTACACTTCGAGCTATTTTACCTTTTGGTGCAATTAAAAATCTCAAATATAACACATCACTCGGTAAGTCCTCGATCAACTAAGATAAACAAATTTTTGTTAGAAATTCGACTTTATTCATCAACATGCTCTCCTTCAAAAATGCTCCTCTAACTTTTCGATGCCTTTTTGTAGAACGATTTTGTATAATAGAACGAGGTAATTTAGACTTTCACCGGCTGCTGCCCACTCAGTTGACGATTTTTTTGATTCAGGTGCGTAATAGTGGATCCATGTTTCATCCATTTTCACATCACAAGCAAGAAATCCTTTTTATCTCGCTTGAATAGTTCGAAACTGTTTGGTGTTGGTTCGGTGTGAGCAAACGCGGTATCCACTTCGAAAGCAGCTTACGCACGATCAAATTTTCGTGTAAAATTGTAAACACGCTACCATTTGATGTCGTTGAAGTGTCAGCTATCTCACGTAACTTTACTTTACGGTCTTTCAAAATTATTTTGTAGACTTTTTTTATGCTTTCCGAAACAAATGCCGATTTCGAGCGACCAGGGCGTTCAGCATCATCGATGTTTCTATGACCGCGTGTAAATTCACCATACCAATCAATAATAGTTGATTTCCCTCGTGTAGAGTCTCCATAACGCTTATCAAGCCACTATTTGGCTTCAACGGTATTCTTTCCTATCAAAAAACAATGTTAATCGACTCACGAAATTCTTTTTTATCGGTTCTTTTGAAAATTACAAAACTATGGACACTAAAACCACTGTAACGTGTAAATTAATTGTCAGAATCTCATGAAATTTTGAAACCTACCGTTTGAAGGATGATACTATCCAGAAATGATTTGGGTCTGTCAAGAGTGTTGCTATATATGTATCAACCCGGAGACTTATTAAGCGATGCGTTAGAGAATTCATGCCGCGTTACTCGAGACTCATCTCGACTCATTGTTTAATCGCTCGGAGCGTCTTACTCGAAGCTCTTGCCTTTGTTCGAACGTAATCTGTTGTGTCCATGTTTAAGCCAGTGAGTCAACAGTCGTTTGCATCACTTGGCTCGCGATCTTGAAACCGTCGCGCGTAACAGCTGATAAAGTCGTTCCAAGAAAAGCGTCGATTCGACTGCAACGTGGAATCTCCCTCGATCTTGAACAATTTGGTAGGGACGCGAATGCACGACCGAATGCTATTCGTGCGAACAGCACAATTCTTCGCATCATTCTTCACCATCGTGTTTATTTTTCTCCGTAGATGAAAACTCGAATAGAAGTACGATCCAAGCGTAATTCGATGTTTTATATGAAACTACAACGAAGAAGATTCAAACGTGAATTTCGAACGTCGCTTGACACGTTTCGTCAATTTTCTGTGTATTATAAAACAATCAGAACGAGAGAAACGATATCGAAAACTAACAAATAATTAAGCGAACAAGTAAGCCAACGAATTCATCGACTGGAAATAATTTAATACGTTCCCCACCTTCGTGTTTCAATAAAAAAAAGAAAGGTAAAAGTAATCTGGATCTTCTCCGAACGACATAGAAACAATTCCTTTGCCTCGTTTTCCACTGATCAGCCAAGCTGACTCTCACGCGCGAAACCTCATCGTTACATCGATTCCGTTTCACCGCCTTTCCATTGGCGGTGACGAGCATCCCCTTCAATCCATGCTGGAAGTCACGCACGTGGCGCAACAGCCCGAGAAATCGCAACAAAAGAACCAAAAATCGCGCGTACCTTCGCCGCTCGTGAATCACGCCGGACTCTTTCGGCAATCCCATTTGTAAGCGACGATACGAGATCGCTCGTGGCCAACCGCGTTTTCTTCGTTGGTGAGTAACGCGTTGACTCGTTTAGCTCGCCCTCGATGTCGACAACAACGACAACGAATGTGGCCAAAAAAAGCAGGTGGAAAAAGAACGTCTTACGTCCATCAGTGAAAAGCATTGTTGTCCTCGTCGTCAGTTTCGTCGCCGCGTGCGTCGCGCTCCGTTGGACTCGTTTTGAACGCGTGGGACGTCCGCGAATAAACGCGTCCCCTCGATTTCAGAATTCTCTTGGCGCGTCCATCGTTGCGACGACGCCAAAACGACGAAACTATGACGATGCCGCGCGAATTGTACGAACCATCGATGAAATCGTACGGTCATCGAACTCGTAATGACGTCACGAGCACGAGTACTAGCTCGTTTCATTTGGAAGACGATTTCGGTGAACCTTCGCGAGAGACGTCGCGCGTGGGTGTCTCTATGACATTGGACAGCCGCCTATTGGCACACGAAGGCCGAGTCGTGTCCGTTCGTTGAACAGTATCGAGACGCATCGTTTGCCGTGTTGTACAGGATGACCAATGGGAATGTGTTAAAAGTAAATAGTTATTACTTCGTAACAAGTAGACAAAATAAAATGAATTGAACGCCATTTTGTAGAGAAAACTTGCCAATTTTATTACTATATATGTATGAAAGAGAAATATAATAATTTAACGATTGAAATACACAATATAAAAAAAGCAAATTTTTCCTT
>JAITYT010002817.1:700-15609 GCA_025433975.1 Liostenogaster flavolineata | reverse complement strand
TTTTTTTTTTTAGCAAGAAAATTCGGTCTTTGAGGCGTCGCGTCGAAACGAGCACGATACGTGACCGAGAGTTTACGTATCCGCGCCATCGAAATCGAATGAACATCCCAAAATGAATTTGAAGATTCTTTCGGCATAGAAATTCGTGCATGCGACATTTTTGAAAAAATAATTAACAGGAGATAGGCGAGAGACTTCGTTGATGCCACGGCAAATCCACTTACCGTTGAAAGCGAGAACGAATAAAGAACTTTATCCTCGTAAAATAATCCCGAACTTGCCGAGGACAAGGGGAAGATTTATTCATTTCGCGGACAAAAGGTAATCCCAAATGCCGGCAAGAAAAATATGTCGACTGTCCTTGTGCTCGTCGTTTCTTTTCATTTCTTCTTTCTCTCTATCTCTTTATTTCTCTGCCCTCTCCTTTCCCGTCTTTGATCAGTCGGGTAATGCATTTTAAAATACGAGGACGTAATTAAACGTGTAACGAGAACGACATCGTAACACAAACGATATTTAATTAAATTTCGCCATAGTTTTATCGACGTGATTAATTTTAATTAATCAAAATGTATCGTAATTATCGAAGTGAACGCAAACAAGTAACTGAATCATTGTTAAGTTCGCGAAGTCGGATAAATTATTCGAGATAAATAAAGCATGATATTTCGCGAAGCAAACGATTAGATATTACGGTGTTATACTGATAAAAATTCACTAATATTTCGAGGTTATGTTGTGGACAGAGATGCAACCTTACGATAATGACGTCTTACATCTGACAATTTTAATCAGAACTGATTTGTACACCTCATATATTTTATACCAACGATAAGTACTAAAAAAAAATTATTACGTCGTATTGTTTTATTCCTCGATTCTTGTAAAAACGCGCGTGTTCATGCCGTAACGATATTCAAGGACGCCGTGAAAATCGGACGCGAACTGTACAAGGTACAACCTAACAACGTGTTCAGTAGGAATGGATCCTCGTATCCAGGCATTGTCCCGCTTGACTATTCTTAGAAAAGCGAATGCGTTCCTTTTCCACGGAAATCAAGAAGCAAACAGAATAGAGAATCAAGAAGAAAAGAGAAAGATAAAAATAGAGACAGAGGATTATGCGCATCGGCATCGAAAAAAATCACGTTTTTTCTTCAGCATCTCTCTTACGGTCTAAGCGACGTAATTTCGTTACATTGAACGCACTCCGTATTCACGTAAACGCAAAAACGATTGAAATTGCCGTAAAAGAATCGTTACTCGTTCCCAAGATCGCGTGACGCGTTTCGCGTTCTTCGTTAGCCCGAATGTCTGCTGAGTCGCGACCGAAGGTTTGGTCGTCGTGACGATGATCAGGATAATTGCGCGACATCGCGCCCGTGATCTCGTAACCACAGGTTCTACCGAATTGGATGGATTCTTCGTAATAAGTCGGAAGCTTCCTTCCGTCTTTCTTTTTTCGTCGTTACGCTCCTTATCGATCGGTGCAACACGTGAATACTTCGATCGCAGAACCGAACGACGCGTTTTAAAAACTTTCGTAGACAGGAACTACGATGCGTATTTATACGAGATAATTGTAAATTGCTTTTTAATTCCCTTTTCCTCTTATCTTGATAATTTTTTAGAAACATAACGAAGGTGTAATTAAGGACGTAGTGAAATCGAATAAGAAGTCATCGTTCCTACGAATATGACACATCGAGGTCGGGTGACGAGATATCTCGTCTCATTGTTTTCTCACGCGCGCATATCGAAGACTCAAGAAATGAAAAATTAATTAATTTCCTTGTTGTGTTACCGAGGCGGCGAAGCCATGCATATTCTTGTGACAAATACGTGTTAATGGCATGGTAATACGACGATATTAACGAAATAAATGTATGTCGAAATTTCGAAAGCGCGTTAAGCGAGCAGAGTGCCGTCCTCAATGTGTTAACTCGCGGGTTGCATTCCTATGCAAAATTACGCAGTGTTTCAATAGAACTCTTAGCTGGAGACGGAAGCACGAAAGATCGGGCAACTGATTTCACGATTCGATCATAGATCGAGATAGAAAAAAGGGATAAAATAGGAAAGATAATTCAAAATCGTCGATTGGTTCCACCAACGCACAAAAAAGGATAATCGAAACTTTCTAAGTAATTACACGTTGTGCCTCGAACGACAACGACGAAGACAACGATGACAACGACGAGAAGAATCATAAATCGACTTCAAGGAAGAATCCATTTATTCGCAAAGGTTAGAGTCCTCGATAGCACCAGGAGAGGCTGACCGACACCTTCGAGCGAGGAACGATTCGATAACGCATTACCCGTTGAGGTTAGAAGAGTCTTTTAGCTCTCGCGGCGTCGTAGACGCGCGTACTCGCCGCGAAACGAAGGAACCAGAGTCTACGCAATTAGTATAAGAGACTACGCGCTCTTATCCCGAAGGAATACGATTCGAATCGGTTTCCATTAGCTCGGAATTAGTGCCTCGAGACGATCGGTCTGTCTTCGTCGCACGAAGGCGGAAGCCTCTGCCGGACGACAAGGATGCGACGAGGAAGGATACGTTAGGAGAGAAAGATAGAAAGAGAGAGAAAGATTGAAGAGGAGAAAGAAGGAGAACGAATACGAAGAGAACGGAGAGGCAACAGCGGCAGAAGAAGATGATGAAGAAGATCGTCGGTCCGACGGTCACGTGAAATCCCATTGTGTCCCGCGGGATCCGGTGGCGAATCGCGGCGGATGCGCCGTACTTCGAGAGAACGGCAATCATAACTTTCAATTATTCTTAAACTACGCCCAGCCGGCTCTTTCATCATCCCGATAACATCGTTCTCCACTCTTCTCGGGACGGGACTAGACGAGACGAGACGTCTGCCATCGCGAACGGAGTTTTTCTCTCTTCTCCTTTCCACGGTCTTTCTCTCTCTCTCTTCCTCTCTTTTCTCTTGTCTCGCATGAACGGTATATCCTTTCTTTCTCCTTCCGTCTGGTTAGACGGACAGGTAAGCAAGCAGGCAAGCCAAGACGTTCCGCAGATCCGCGATGATCTCCGTCGTATTTATCGAGATTCGAGCGAATACGTCGACTAGATTTGCAGATACTCGCAAAGGAAGTCACGTTCGACACGACGACGATGCTCGCCTTGCGTTATTACTTCGGCAATATCGTTAGAGGACTGTCGTTCCATGGTTTTTTTTTAGATACGAGTGGAAAGCGCGACTTGGTTGGATTTGGTTGCTTGATCGAGCGATTTTAAAAATTTGAAGGATTCTTCAACCTCGATCTTGGTTATCGTAAGCATAAATCAATAACACGAAATTGACGCGAAGAAAATAGTCGTCGAGAGGCAGCTAATTCGATTCACGCGCGTATTAAACACAAATATTAGGTTGGCGAAAAAGTATAGCGCGTTTTTATGCACAGTTGGCTTTAGGGTCGCATATTTCTGGAAATATCCATCGCATCGTGTTGTACCGAGCGGTGTTTGAAAGGTAATGTTTCAGAGCACGTTTTCAAAGAAAATTTATTAAAATTGGTGCGTCCAGTTAAAAGTTATAACGATTTAAACACGAGTAAAATTACTTAGAAAATTACTTAGAAAATTTTATACATTTCACTTATACATATCACTTCGATCGAGGTGATAACGCGACTCAGGCTCGTGAAGAAATTTGTACCGTTTACGGTCATGGTACTCTATCAAAATCAAGAGCCCGCAGATGGTTAGCTCGATTTCGTTCTGGAGATTTTGACGTTAAAGATGCACCCCGCTAATACTTCCACTTGATCGAGAGAAAATTCATCACAAATAAGTTCGTTGCCATGCGTCGTACGTGTGTGTCACGTCGATTTGTTGCAAGAGACCCCGAGGTCGCATAAATGTGAGATTTATACGGAATGCGTCGTTTGCCTCGTTTGGTATATTTTGCACGCGTATGAGAGATTATGCGCGACATATCGCGTGAAAGCGTTGCGAGGAAAGCTCGAGACCAAATCTTTCCATTGGGAGTACGTTAAAAATATTCCCGGAGCAAAAATATATTCTAACATCAATTATTTTCCACCGTGGAGCCAGGAAGTCGCGAGTATTTCGCGCCAAATTCGGAAGATACGACGGTAATAGACGTCCGCGCCACGTCGGACGAGCAGCTGCTCCGAAGATGCCTCGAACGAACGATCGACGGATTCGAGACGAATCGAAGATCGACGATCTCGGTGTGGTCGTTAACGCGCGAGATGCCGCGCTCTCTTTTCCATCTGGAAACGGAGAGATCGTTTTAGCGGTGCAGGTGCGCGCGTTTCCTCGCGCCTCGCGGAATAAATAAATCCTAATCGGATGGCGGAAGCGTCACGTCGCAACCGAGCGACGCTAGGACGTCAAGTCGCTCGATCCGTCCTCTAGGCGCGAAAGCTGCGCGCTGATGCAGCCGCTGCAACTGCAGCTGTGACCGTTGCGTTGTCTGCGGATCGACGACCTACTGCTGATAGAAAGAGAGGGGAGATGGGGTAAAAGGAACGAAGTTATCGGATAAAACGTTGCTGGATAGAAGCAGCGTGATTCGACGAGAAAAGATTCTTTGATGGAAGTCTGCTTATCTTTCGTTATTCGATAAAGGATTCGAGATTCGCTTCTCCGAGTGGAAACATTTACAGAGGAAGAATTGTTGTTTCGATCATAAAATATCGTATAATTCTAATATTTCCAACGAACTTCGTAAACGCTCTCGACAACTATGGATCAAGCTTCGGTACACCCTATCAGCTCTATGCATATGCATTGCTTCGTTTGAAATCGTTTCGAATTAATGTAAAGATACGCGAAGCGATTGTTCCGTGGTTCCATCTAGGTGTCCTATACTCTGGGGATACGCGTACGTCGCCATATCGCGCGGGTTTACATTTATATTTAAGCGCGTTAAGAGCAGTTAACTTTCTCCGTTACCCCTAGCACCCATCCTAATCCAAAACGCCCCTGCTCGATTAACCGCTATTTAAGAATTTATCAAAAACTTTCACATAACGTTGATCCTACAGAATTGGTAAGGATTAATTTATGAAATGAAAGTGACAGGATCTGATAAGAAATTCCCAAAGACGACTCGTTACCGTTTTGCAGAATCTGTGAAATCCAACTGGAGAGATCCAAGAATCAGTAAAATATTTTTCTATCGCTTCATCCTCCGCTTTTGCTTCGTTTTTCTCATTCGTAACGATGACTCGCCGTCTCGGTGTTACGTACGCCATCGTATTCATCGTCGATACTCAACTTCTTCCTATGCTCCTCCGTTTCTACAACGAACTCTTATTTCTTTCTATATTCAACCGACTTTTTCGCAGAAATTCCCGTAGGACGTTTATCGATCTGCAGAATAGACCGATGTGAGAATTGGATTGTCACTGATATTCCGTGCGTCTCGTTACCAAGTACGAGAAACGAGGATAGAAACTCGTCGCAATACTGACGAATAATTTAGCCAATATCCGTCGAAGCGCCGCGAATCTATCTCGAATACCGAGAGAATCTCTCCAGCCTCGTGGCAGGTCCTCTGGTAAGGGTACCTCCGTTCGATGCTGTTTCCAAGTTCGCTTTCCCCGCAATTCGTCACCGTGCACCTCGTTTCCTCGTTGGAAAGTTTCATTGCGCTCAAAGACATCGAAGTTACGAGATTTCGTGGGATACCGTGTAAACAAGTTTGATCGCGCGAAACCGTTTGATACTCGTTCGTTGATTTCAACGCGTGACTCGCGATGCTTGAATCGAGAAGATCGAAGCAAGAGTGGCGGTTTGTTTCCCTGACGTTCGAAGTCAGAGCATGCTGATGTGCCTAACGATGATAAGGGACTTTCAATGGATTGCAAATGGAAATTCGTCCACGCGGGAACCACGAAAATCGAAAAATCGAAAAATCAGAAGATTAGATCTGATCGATTCGTTATTATTATAATTCTTTGCGACTAAGGGTATACATTGACGATCCTTCTATTTTTTTTTATACTTGTATGTATTTACTATTTTTACCAATATCTGGTTTTGTATGCCATTCCTGATTACATCTTAAATTTGTCAGAAATTTCTATTCGATATTAATCATATGGAGGAGGACGAGGGGAAAATTCATCGATTCAACGAAGCACGATAGTTCGTTATATTCGATTTATCGATTAAAAATCTGTATGTGAAAGACGCGTGTCTAATTATTGTCGACTCATCGTCGGACGTAAACGATGATATCCTATGAAATCGACGGAGTATCCTGCAAGAATACGAGACTGACGAATGGCAAACTCTGCGTTACGTAAATGCGATTTTTAGCGGGGTCAGTCTGCGAGGTACATTAAATAAGAATGGTTACGCGCGAGTGTCAGATTGCGTGATTGAACTTCCTCATTATGTGAGAAAAGCGAACGATTTTATAGCGGCTGAACAAACGGTAGAAGAAAGTACGTTGAGTGAGTCATGTAAATTTATAGTGGAACGGATAGGAGAGATATAACACAATGGCTGATAAGTTTCCGGTCTGACGGACAGATGGCGCTACAAATACAAAATTATTATTTTTTTTTGAAGTATTAACTAAAAATAAAAAATAAAAAGTAAATTTAGGAAGTATTAAGTAAAAAACTTAAAAAAAAGGATATAAAAAAACAGCTGTAGAAATTTAATGACAATGTGACGTTTAGTTCAAAACTTATAGCGGTTTTAGTGAAATAAAAGAATTTCGTATGTTGTATAATATAAGCATTGCTTTTTGATGGGAAAAAACACCGTTGAAACGAAAGCTTGGCTCGATAAGTGTTATCCAGACTCTGCACTAGGAAAATTGGCCATTGTTGATTGGTTTACTGAATTTAAACGTGGTCGTACGAATACTGATAATGCGGCACGCTCTGGTCGCCTAAAAGAGGTGGTTACATCAAAAAAGTCTACAAAATTGTTTTGGAAAATCGTAAAGTGAAGATGCAAGAGATAGCTGACACTCTAAATTATTTTTAGATCGGGAACTTATCAGCCGATGTGATATACGTATACACGTACACAGAGAACATTGACAAAAAAAAGTCAATACGCCTAAGACAATCTTGTTAATGCGCATAAAACGACGATACTGTCGATTATTCCTCGTAAAAGAAGCGTTATGCAAGAATCTTTTCTTGCATTCAATGCGCTCTAGTCTCGATTCGCTATCGTTACGCAATCCAGATTTCTTCGCGATATTCGTAAAACAAGACAAATTTTACTTGCAAGATACTTTCCGTTCCTCGCAAAAAGATCCTACGCGTTTGTATAATAATTTATTATTTCCAGCAAACGTGAATTTACTCACGATGCTTTGTCATTGATAAATATCACGTTATAAAAATGTATTATTTATTTCATTAAATACCGAATTATTGTTTTCTATTGTGAATACGAGTCACTTTGAAAATATCTTTTGTTATTGAAAATAAGAATAAATGGACGAATGCAAATGAAAAGTCGACGTATTAACTCTAACGGGATAAAATTGAACGGCCGTCGATATTTCACATGCTGTAAAATTTACTTTAAATTGCATGCAACCAGAACAACGTAATCGTTAACGACTAAACTTTCGTCGAGTTTATAGAATCACGCCTCGTCGAGTCAACGACGTGAATGTGATTGAATCTCGATACAAGCATGGAAAATAGTAATTTCATCTAATGTAAGTACGTGTAAACAGGAAAATGTGATTCCAACTTCCGCTCTTTCAAGACAAATTTAGTTCAATTACCTTCGTTTTAAAAAAACGGGCAACGAGAGAACGTCTCAAATTAATTACGTTTAATTTATTTCCCGATTCTATTATAATTCTCTTGAAAGAAAAAGAAAGAGTACACCATAAAACGAAAAAGGCACGAGTCAGAGCGACGAAACGCGAATAACTGGATTTTCGATGACGCCGTTAACTAGATGCGCGTATTGTAGCGCAAGAGACTCGCAAATTGCAACGGTCTTCCTCCTAATACGGGATACGTGCGAACGACGATAAGAAGCCGAAGAGTTATCGACTCTCGCCCTGCGGCAAATTCTTCTTCCTCTCTTCTTCCTTCCCGCTCGTTCTGGCAGCTTGCTAACGAGCGCGCGTCTCTCGTCGCATCTCGAATCGCGGAGTCGCCAAAGTTAGCGACCGACCATCCAAAGCGGAAGCTCCAGCATTGGATTCAGCTCGTGGGTAGCGACGATGCAATTTTATCGACACATCGAGAGCAACATTTTTGTGATCGCCGCATCGAGCGTCCGAATGATGAAATTTAAATGATTTATGCGTGTTTACGCGTCGATCCAACGAAAACCTAAAATAATTCGATTCCTAAAATACCGATTTTGAAAAACGAGCGATTTTAAAATTCCTTTGACATCATTACGTGAAAATGTAACTCGTGATAATAAAATTAAACGTGTTAATTAAATTTTTCGTTGCACGACTTTACCTAATAAAATACTTCGAGTAAATTTTTTTTTGAAATACTTTGAAATACTTTCAGTAAATGGAATGAATAACAAAGCGCGCGTAACGCGTATCGAAAAATCTGTTCAGGAGCTCCGCTCGATTTCGCCTTGACTAAAATCACTTTGTCCTTTCTCGCGCCTTCTTTGGGCACCTTTAATTGGCCTCTCTGGCATTTCACTGGACGCGCGACTCGTGGCTGCTATTTTCGTCGTTATCGAAATTATTTCTGAACGAACGAATTCACCTCCCGCCCTAGAGCGACTTCCAAAATACTGGATCGAACCGCGAAGGAATAACCGTCGAAAAACAGCATTAATTTCTTGACAAATCAATATTTTGCTCTCGTCGCGAGTGTCGCGGCACGCTGATGTTTACACACGCCTAAAAATACGCGAGGCTCGCGCGAGGGAGTATTTGACAGATTTCGTAAGCTGGTTTCGCAGGCATACCGTCGAATCGTCGCGCGTTTTGCGCAACGGACGAACGTAAAGCGTGCATCGTCTTCCCGCGTCGAGACGCTCGAGTTCCGCGATCCCTCGTCGCCGATTTCCACACTTACGAGCGAATTCAGGCGAGAAGAACTTTCGAAGCTTCCCCTCACCGCTCTCTCCGCCGTTGGATAGCACGTGCCGAGCATCGAACGTGACGTCGGCTTTGCAATAAAATCAAGTGATTTTATTTTGACGTTGTTCGAGGCAGTCACCGTCTACCTCGAAAGTGAAATGAGCCCGATTAAGAAAGACTGCTGTGATACGGTAGTATGGAAAGAAAAAATAGGATCTACAAAATCTTGCATCGATTTCATTCGATTTAGAACGACAGATTTACTTCAATTTTTAAATGAATTACTCTTATCGTATTTTGCTCGAGGAAGCTCCTTGAATTAATGCATTTGATATGTAGCACGAGATGATCGATATCGTAACAAGATTAATTGCATAGACGACAGATGTAATATTGGTGTTTGTCCAATCAATCTCATCGCGTTGCTACGATGTTGCTACCAACCTCCGAAAACAGCATATCAATCGATTAAATTAACGAAATTCATTGAACGAAGATTCACTCATTATGAATCGCGCAATTCTCGTGCAATGAACATCGTAAAGCGAGAATAAACGTTATTTGAATTTCATAAGATCTACTAAAAACCTCCTTCGTCATTTTCTAATGGACTGGTTCTACGTATTATAAAATGTCTCCATATTTTCAAGGCCTGTTCACTATTCCGAATGTAAACTAAATTGGCCGATCATTTTTCTTAATTTTTTACAAATTTTACATAATAAAGTATAATAAATAATTATTATTATATGTAATTAATATTTTACATTTTTTTAAATATTTATTTATCGTAAAACGAGGAGGATCATACGGCCTAAGATCCGTTTTTCGATGGCAAGACGAATCAGTTTGCCCGTAGATACGTGCGTGTGCGAAGAAACGCGAGCAGCCATACGACGGATAAAAGTTAGCTACGAAACATACGGTCGACCGCAGACGACAGGTTGCTCGCGTGTTATCCTTCGTGCATAAGTAAGTATATACGTATGTATGTTCGCAAGCGGCCAAACGTGTTTCCACGACCGAGATCTTACCACCAGGATTCGTCGTTGGTTCGAACGATCTCGTGTTTGTACCACGCATAAACACAGGAACCTGTTACCACGATTCTGTATCGTAGATGGTCCAGTTGGGCCTAGAAATTCGATTGTTAGAGGTAAAAATCTCTAACGAAAAATAAACACCACATTAGCGGGAAAAACGCCGAGACTTTTACGTGAAAATAAATCGAAACATATATAGAACGTATGGCGATTCGATGATTCTAGATTCGTCGGCTTATGTGGTTTCTAAAAGCTTGGCTGATCGAGGAGACGAGAGAATTGAAATGTTTGTAATGTTACCAGATAGGAGGGAAAAGCAATCGTCACTGTTCGCGTATCGAACGAACGCGAACAGACGTGCTTAGACCGCTTAATCCTTTTAGTAGCAGGCGCAAAACTAGTGTTTCGTGAGAGATACGGGTCGCATGACTGTCTAGGCGCAGTGAGAATGCAATTTTTCTTTAAATAGCTATAGGTACTTATGTTACCGGCTAAAATAAATATTTCTTATGACATTTTGAAGTAGAAACATTGAACATTAAAATTCGATGATCAGATGCCATCTTTTGTTTACACAAATGCATTTTAATGACAAAAGTTAAATGAAACTTGATGTGTTTTCATAAGAATATTTCAAAACTACTTTTTGGTATATAAAAGTGACGTTGAAACTTATCGACTGAAATTAAAAAGTTGTGGTGAATGTACTCTATCGAAAGTAATATTAAGAGATTGGTTTCGATGCTTGACAAATTTCTATTTACACCAACAAATCAAAGCATGCGCTAGGTGGGATGGAGGCTGTTGTGTTTATGACTGTTTTGATTTGACTCTTTTTTACGCGGACTATTGTTTTACGAAAGATTCAGTTGCTCCTTCCTAACCTCGTGCAATCGCGAACAGCGACTCTGATTTAGCGAGAACTTTGTAATTGGCTCGTGCCTGAAGTAATTTTAGCTGTACGATAGACGTGTCTCTTTGACTTTTAGTCTTTCGTCGCTTGAGCTTTCGGTAGAAGTAGGGGAATAAACGGCGAATGGAATAATTGGATTGACGTAGAAAAAAGAAATGTAAAACGCGATATTAATTTACAGGCAGCTTTCTTTAAAGAAGCCAACGGAACGTAACGAACAAAGAGCATCCGTGTACTTTAGAAATATCTGCGTAAAAATAGTACTTTCAACGTTCCATTAGACGCAATATTCCTTTACTCTCTAATTAGCTACCGTAAAATTTCACAATCACCTTGATAGCCTACGAAATTCATCCCACGGCAAGAATTTGATCATTCGTTCCGTGCATCGTGTCAAGGTTCTTTTCATTTTTGTTACGTTATTTCCCATTTTTCATCCGCACGAGGAATTCAAGAGCTATCAAGCATATAAAATAAATTAAGATGAAACAATATCTAAATTATTTGTGATATAAGGATCGATTTTGAGCACGAACGTCGCATGACTCGAATTTCTAACACTTTGGAATTTGGAAGAAATAAAAAAAATATAAAGCGAATCGAACGATTGTCTTGTATGTAGCATTAGAACGTCAAATGGACGGCAGAATGAATTTGTCTCAAATTTTGAAAATCTCTGAACTTTCGATTCTACCGTGAAAAAATAAGGAAAAAAGTGACAGGAGACGAGCAGTTGAATTAGATCATCGAATGTATTCTCGGTTCGACCTAGTTGGAATTTGTCTATTAAAAAGGATGTGAAAGCGCCTCGAGCAAAGATCTAAACGACAAGGATGGCACGAATTCAAGAAATCAAATCCAATTTATCCGAAGGTAAACTTTTGCTAATCGTTCGTGATCCGGGTGAGAAACAACTGCTTGTGCACACAAAATACCCGAATGGTTACATACAGAACACGCGATGCGCATATACCACACATATGTACACACACACACGAACATGGCACACACCTTTATACGTAGCAATGTTGGAATTTGTATCGATACGAAATGAAATCGTTACAATTCCATGCGTAAATCGTGCGAGTACATATTTGCCATTGAGCTCGTATATTCGTTGCGATATCGAAAATCGTGATAAATTGGATTGAATGGAAAAAAATCCCATTTCAAATTTACGCTTACCTACGTTCTTCGTAATTATTCCCTGGGAAGAGCAACGTCAGTGCCATCGACAATGACGTGAAACTTAAATATACGAAGTATAATAATATTTTAAGAGGAAAGTTACGATCGTAGGTCTACGATTCTAATCCACTGGAATACCCAAATCTTTAGCGATACGATATTTCCATAGTTTTTTTTATTACGTTTCAAACATGTCGCGATAACATCTCGATTAAATTGAGATATCAATATATACTTAGATCTAAGCTAATAATATACAGGAATGATGTAAAATTTGCATAATTGGTTGATCATCGGAGAAAATTCATTCCATGTTACCGTGTAATCTGCATCGGCACATAGAAATAGTTTCTGTTAAATCAACGAAAAAGTGTAAAAAAAAGAAATCTTTTATGATCGATTTCTCTCGACGATTACCAACGTTCGTTACGTTAAAATTCGTCGATGAAGGAGTTGCATACGCGTGAAATACGCGCCGTTGACATCGGTCGACTAATTGGAACGCGTTATAATTAGCATTCGCAAACTCGAAAGTCACACGAGCAGGGACTCGTACGTCATGATCGTAAACAACGACAGACTCTCGTCGTTCTTTTTGCACGGTGAACAAAGCGCATCGATCGTTCGCACTTTTCTCTTTATTACCCTCTATTGTATAATAATACACACGTGCACACGAGCGCACATTTAACCTCGGATCGATGAGGATATTTCATCGAAAAAACTCTTGCTTACTCGGTCTTTAAAGCAAGCAAGAGTAAAAAAAAGAAAACTAGCTGAAACGCACGGCGTTGCGATAATGAAAGTCGCAAAATTCGAGGGACGGCTGGGAAAGATCGGTGGTAGAGGAGTTGAAAGACGGCAACGCGAAGGGAGGATAGACGAAACGAGGCTCCGCAGGAGAGTGCACTTCGTTACTTTTACCGCATAGTCATTCGCATCGTTATTGACCTTGTCGACCTTTATAATTATCAAGTGCGCCTAAAATACTTTTGTCCAAGGCTGCGTTTCGTAGAGTCACCCTTCCTGCGTCTCTTTCCTTCGCTCTGTCCCCCTCCTTCTTTTCTCCATATTCAGCGCTTTCTTCAATACGACACAGGAATTTTACCTAATTCAGAGCACAGATCGATCGTAATTTTCGATTATTCTCATCCTTGAATACGAAAATAAAAGGCACCATTTTTTACTTCTTCCATCTGACCACGTCAGGACACGTTACACTCGTTTGGTAGTTATTAATATTTTACAACCGATCGATCGAAATTTTAAAGCGAACGACAAAGTCGCAAAAGTTTTCGTCGATGACGAACGATTGAAATATTTCATTCAATATATGGTATTAATTGAATGCTTTTTCAAGTCGTTGTAGAAGTCGTTATACATCGAAGAAAGAATTTTCCATAAAATAATTCCGATAATCACGGTTTTCTTACGCGATCTTACTTATTTGCGTTATTTGCATATTGAAATTTATTCACAGCAAGGCAGATACTGGCAGTAACTTGCGTCTTTGTAAGCAGGAATATATTTCGAAGGTGTAAACACGAACGTACGGTTACAGCCAAGTTGCCGTTCGACGCGCGTTTATGCGAATTTATGTCGTTGCACCGGTGCCTTAGCGATACTCGATTCTCGCGATTTGCAACGGACGCACCGATGCCGGGCGTCGCGAGGTTCGAATCTCGTCACAACGAAAACTTGGTGTAGCATCGCGAGGGAGGTGAGCGCGTGAAGCTGCAGCACGGAATTTCAATCGACGAGGAAGTACGAGATTCTTCCACTCGCTCGTATACTAAGCGATCGACTCGAATCCGACGGAACGTGAGAAAGAAGAAATACAAACGAAACGATTTCTCCAAGAATTCGCGGCTATTTCGTTCAATTGGTTGCTTCATGGTATTCGTGATTTCGTTCGAAGAGATGCGCTGTATTCGTAACAGACGTCTGACAATCGTACAGTCACTTTTGAAATTCAAATTGGACAACTTGAAATTATGTAAACTCATCGACAAATCGATCTTTAAAGAATATTCAGAAGTGCGTTTTCTCTTTTAAAATAGACACACATTAGATTACTATTAAAATCATAATTATATTATTATTTTATTGCGATATCGAACTCAAAATAAAACTATAAATACATTGGTGGCGAGGTATGGTTCGCTTTCGCTTTTGCGAACGACGACAAAGTATGGTTAGTCGCGCTGTCGCGAAAAGGGGCGACGTATGGTACAGGTGCGCCGTCGTGAAAGGGTTAAAGATATATGAAATAATTACGATGCTACCAATAAACGATTAAGATTAACGCATTAATCGCAAAAGAACTCTGCAGGTCGAGCTTAAGGCTTCGGCGTACAGCCCTCCTTCTTTTTCATCCGGGTTTGCGACCGGCATCGGCGAAGTTACCTACTTTCTTTTGAGATTAATAAAATGATAATAAATAAATGTATTTTAAAAAACCGTACAAATTCCGCATCTACAAAACTGGAATATGACGTATCGGAGAACATCCGAAGAATATTATCCGAGAATATTGTACGTGATAATGTAGAAACAAGAATATATAGTATTAAATGCGTCAAGAATACGATTCACAGGACCAAAAATGTAGAACTCTCCTCCATAGCTTTTTGTCTGGTCGAGGGATAACAAATCCCTCGATCAACAAATACATAAATAAAGTATTTGTTAGTTGTTCTAGAGAATTCTCAAGATATAAGATTAAGGC
>JAITYT010002816.1:16622-28039 GCA_025433975.1 Liostenogaster flavolineata | reverse complement strand
TATATATATATATATATATATAATTGCAAATTAATAAAAATAATATGATTAATAAATTAATAATATTCAATATTTATATGTGATAAAATTCATTTCTTGTCATATAAGTAAGTGATTTATTAGCTCAACGGGCAGAGTTTGATCCTTGCATAAACCATGTTTTCGTTCCTTTATCCCTTCCTCTTCCATTTTCATCATTCCTTAATAATCCTTATCAGCAAGTAATGCTGACCTTCTTCCGAAGGTCAACAACTTTACAACCTTATCACGCAAGGTACGTTTCTTGTACACAACACGAAATATGTTTCGCTTTAACAAGCATAATTTATTACTTCTAAGGTAAATAATATTTGTATTTACTAATTAATTATAATTATAAGATTTTATTTATTATCTAGCAACTAATCGCTCGTATTGCAGAAATTGTTTAACCTTGCATGCACAAGGTTTACACAAAACAAAAACAACCGATATAAATAAGGTAATAATATTTATCGCTTTTCGATACTATTATATAATTCTTTTAAACATATGGATTTTTATACTACGATGTAGATTTTAATAGCAAATAGAGGTGAAATAGCATGTCGAATATTAAGGACTGCCAAAAAGCTTGGAATAAAAACTGTAGCTGTATACAGTGATGTGGATAAAAATTCAATGCATGTAGATCTTGCCGACGAGGCATATTTTATTGGACCGGCTTTATCCACGGAAAGTTATTTGAGACAAGACAAAATTATATCCGTCGCTAAGAAAGCAAAATGTCAAGCGATACATCCTGGTTATGGATTCCTTTCGGAAAATGCAGAGTTTGCGGAACTTTGTCTGAAGCAAAATGTAATTTTTATTGGCCCTCCGGCAAATGCGATAAGAGATATGGGCATAAAAAGTACATCAAAATCTATTATGGCTACAGCTGGTGTACCAATTATACAAGGTATATTTCGCTACATTGGTAATAATTCATCGTAATAAATATTTGTATATGTGTAAACAGGATATCATGGAAATAATCAAACAAATGAAACTTTATTATCGGAAGCCAAAAAGATTGGTTTTCCATTGATGATAAAAGCGATACGAGGAGGCGGTGGTAAAGGAATGAAGATTGCATTAAACGAATCTGAATTTATCGAAGCTTTAGAATCGGCAAGAAGAGAATCTCAAAAGTCATTCGGAGATTCATCCATCCTCTTGGAAAAGTACGTCGTTCGACCGAGACACATAGAAGTACAAATTTTTGCAGATCGGTACGGAGATACGATTCATTTATTCGAAAGAGATTGTTCTATTCAAAGAAGGCATCAAAAGATAATCGAAGAAGCTCCCGCTGTACGTATTTATTCTCTACATATAGAAAACCAAAAACTTATATATGAAATTATTAATCTACAAAAACATACAGCGTCGATCTCTCGAAAAATTGGCCGCGATATGTCAAGCATTAAAAATATATATCTTATAAAATCATATCGCATCATTTATAGATGTAAAATTCAAAATTATTTGTATCGTGTTAAAGAAAATAATAACGACGATGGTAACGATAAAATTTGTAAGTAATATCGAGTATAAGTTTTTGAAAATTTCATCAGACCTGTCGATTTTAGATCAATCGAAATAATAATAATTCATATTCACCTTATCTTATCATTTTTCTGATTTATATATAGCCTAATTTATCCGAAAAATTAAGATCAAAATTGGGAGCAGCGGCAGTTCGTGCTGCAAAAGCTGTAGGATATATCGGCGCTGGCACCGTAGAGTTTATAATGAATCAACTCGATAATAGTTTCTTCTTTATGGAAATGAATACGCGTCTTCAAGTAGAACATCCTGTCACCGAAGCAATTACAGGATTGGATCTTGTAGAATGGCAGTTAAAAGTAGCAGCTGGAGAAAAACTTCCACTGAAGCAAGAGGACATCAATATCAAGGGTCATGCTTTCGAAGCAAGAATTTACGCAGAGGTATCGAAATCTTAATTATTTGAACAAAATAATAAGTTTAGTATCGCATAGTGTGTTAAACATTGTGCGAAACCGAAATATCATTGCAATATCGTTTAATTATGTATAAATAAACATATACGATCGACATAGTATTATATTTTGCCACGGTCACCGATTACAATTGTGGTCTCGTGGATAGATACAGTGTCGGTCGGCGGCGACTCGCAGAGTCGAATAAATTGTCGAATAATTTATATTTAAATCATTAATTATCAGTTAATTATCATGTTTTACAATAATTCTTTAACGCGCTGGATTATAGAATCCAAGAAATAGTTTTCTACCAGATGCTGGGTATTTGAAGTATCTAAGAATTCCTGAAACTTCGACAAATGTTAGGATCGAAACAGGAGTGAGACAGAATGACGAAGTATCGGTACATTACGATCCGATGATTGCCAAACTCGTAGTTTGGGGAGATAATAGGCACGAAGCACTGAAAATACTTAGATCCAAACTTTGCCAATATAACGTAAGACTTCCAATTAATTTAATAAGAAGATTTAAAGACATTAACTATATCTATCAGAAAAGATGATTTTTGATTATAGATAGCTGGATTTAACACAAATATTGATTTTATAAAAGATATATGTTTACATCCTGATTTTCAAAATGGGCAAGTTCATACAGGTTTCATAGAGGAGAATAGCGAGGAGCTATTTCCACGATTATACGTACCCAATGAAATATTGGCACAAGCTGCGCTCGCTTTAATTTTATACGAAGAAATAGATGCTTTAAATTTATCATTAAAGTCAAAAACACCTTTTAATCCTTTCACTATAGAATCTGGATTTAGATTAAATCACATTTTAAATAGGACATTTAATTTTAATATCGAAAACGAAACTAATGAAGTAAATGTCGAATTCATCGAACCAGAAATTTATTCGATGAATTTCAATCGTATCGGACCATGGAAAAAAGTAACTGGAACCTTAAAAAATAATAACGGAACTTTAGAACTATCGTCAGAAATCGACAAAGTAATCGCAAAAGCGAATGTCACAAAACTCGAAGACAAGTTATATTTATTTACCAATGTAAGTAACTAAATAATTCTTTCTATATTTCTTTCTAAACGATTCACATAAAACCAATAAAATTCTGTTACAGGAAAGAACGTGGCAATTAAATATACCTTGTCCTACCTTTCTTTCCAAGCTTACGAATAGCATAGAAGAGACTGCAGATAAAATCATAAGTCCAATGCCAGGATCGATAGAAAAAATATGTGTTAAAGAAAACGATACGGTTAAGAAAGGTGATCCATTGCTGGTCGTCGTTGCCATGAAAATGGAAGTAAGTTTATTACTTACTTATATTTATTTTTACTACTTATGTAAAAATATTTTCAACGTAACATACATTATTCGTTACATTTTTTTTAGCATATTATAAAAACACCCGTGGATGGAGTTATTGAAAATCTTTTATGTTGTGTAGGTGATAAGGTTTCAAAAGATAAACTTCTTGTTAAATTAAAAGAAGTTCCTGTACAAAAGAATGGAAAAACATAAGTATATGTTCTAATTGTTTGACAAGTTTTAATACAAATTTAAATTAAAACGTATAACTCTTTAAAAATATAAAATTATTTTTCTCACGAATGCCAATATTATTTATTTTTTTTAAAGTAATATTATAATGTTATTAGTAGATATAAAAAATTACAACGGCATAAATTGAATAAATATACTAAAAAATGAAATATTTTCTCAAGTTTCAACATTGACTTTTTCGACCATTGCATTTTTCTACGCATATGCCCGATATATATCGATGCAGCAATAAAAATTAAATTAGCGCTGGTTGGCTGAATTAAGACCATCGACTTTGAATGCACGTTTGCTGAATGGTGTTTGGCCAGAATGTATTGGAAACGAAGGTCCTAACACGAAAAGTCATGGTTATCGTATATTATTTTTGCTTATTTCTTAGGACTGGAACCAATCTTCTACTTTTCGATAGATGAGATATATTTTCTTACACGTCGTATTCTTCGGGAACGCATCTATCGTATAAAAATAAAATTAGATACAGTCACTTTATTCGAACGCATCCGTCCAAATCGAAGGCCAGAAAACAAATAATTTCCAACGGAAGAGACAATGCAATATGTCTCGGTGCCCGGGACACGAGCGCCTTTTCGTTGGAACAGGAAGGGAGCGAAGCTGTGAGCGCCACATAGTGGCGAGTCACCACAGGCTATAAAGCCGTGAGTGCCGCGGAACTGCGGATGCATACAACAGCAGTGATATATATTCTAAATGCGGCGATTATGCCATCACGTACACGCGAAGAGATGGTCTAAATTGTATTGTTCGGTGAATATTAATTAACGTATCGAAAATGTATTAGTTTCTTTAATTCAAAATATAGATTTCTGTTACATACAACAGTTTTTAATACGTAAAGTTACCGATACGCAAGTGGCAACGATTGGCAACAATGTAATCGATTTACCAGTTCAAATCTGTGCAGAGCGCTAAATGTTTAAACGTTTATATTTGAAAGATTTTGTTTGTTATAAAGACGGTCTTAATAGCTTAATTAAATTCACTTACAAAATCAAATAAAAATGAGTGATTTTCATTCATCTATACGTTATATTTCGCCCAATGCAAGGTAAAGTTCGATATTGTAAAATTTTAAGGTTATATAAAAGGCTACGTACACGTTAAAAAATCAACATATATTAACAAGAATACTATTAAATAAATTAATAATATCGTATTTATTTTATAGAGTTTTAACACCAAAACCACAAGTTCAACAGACTCTACATATTAAACAAACCCAATCTAAAGCAAGAAACAATATTATATGGTTCTTTGTAAATAGTACTTTGTTTGGAATTGTTATTTTCGATATGTAAGATTTATGTCGTTTAAAAGATAATTATAAATAATTCGTAAACGTTTTAGATATACTTAATTACTAATAATTTTCCTAAATTTTGTCTTGCTTTAGACTATACGGCAGTGCAGCTTATAAACCATTTTGTTGGATCGAATGGTGTTTGGCATTTATATTTATTTTAAATGCGTTATATCATATAATACAATATATGTGGGCAACGTTAAATTTACAACCTATCACGTTAAGTCCAAGACAAAGACGTTTATTAGGTGTACCCGACGACGATCCGTTATTTAAGAATGAAATTCCATCGCCGCAAAAAATTTCAGAACCGAATTCATCTTTAAATTTATCTTGTATAAGTTTAAACAGGCGTTTAACTCCACTCGGAACACCATTATCGAACGATAGTAGTATGGTTTTGTTAAATTTTTGTTATCAAAATTATATATTTTCCTTTAACTTCTATAATAGATATAAGAAATGCATTTATTTCGTGCAACTAAATAAAAAACTAAGAATTATCGTTATAATATATGCGAAGTAATTATGAATTCAATTATAATTATATCACGTTTTAAATGTTACGTGTCGTTCTTTTTTCATTACAACTATTCATATGAATTTTTACAAACTTTTATAACTTACGGATTTACTCATACAAAGAGTACGTAGAACTCATATACATATATTTGTTTCTTTTTTAAAGAGGATTATTCTACAAATACATTTTCCAAACATAACAATCTGTCCTTTCCAAAACTGAAATCGAGTCCTAATGGAACGTCAAATAAATCCTTGTATACTTCGATGAACGAAAGCTTTAATAGCGAAAGCCTTATTCAAAGCGAAGCCGAATTACAAAGTTATTTAAAGGAAGTCGCACAACAAAGAAAAAGTATACTATTCGCGAATGTCGACCAACCATCCAACCTTTTAAGTTCATTTTGGACACATCCGGCTGTAAGGAGCCCTACCGAAGTATCACCGTTATTGAAACGGTGCGCATATCAACTTGCACCTACGATTGGTAAAATATAGGAAAATATTTTTTCGAAAATATATATATAAATTAAACAGTCTTAAAAAATATTGAATAATATTCTCTCAAATTCAGACAAATCAAAATCTACGAGTCCTGGTAACGAGGAAGGAAGTTCACCCAGAGGTACTTTTGGTATTCTAAATGTTTGGAGAAAATATAGAATAGATTTAAATAAAGTTAACGAATGGACTGCTAATCTTCGAATGGTAAGAACAAAAATTTTAAGATCTTAAAGAAACCAACTAAAATATAATACTTGAAAATATATATTGGAAAAATACATAAGAATATGTTATATTTCAGTGGATTAGTAAAACTGTCGTCGAACGTGTGGCGGCAGAGATAGATAATATTTGTACAGCCTTACTTCGTCACGGTTTGAGCGATTCACAACCAGGACACGTCGGATTAGATAGACTCAGAAAACTCGCACAAGCACAATTTTTAGTTTCTACGATACCGACACTTCCAACTTTAGTACCTTTTTTAGAACTATCGAATAATCAAGAATATTTAGTTAAGAGAATTCAAACACTTGCCAAAGGAGGTTCTATGAGTGAATTTAAATGGAACAGCGGAGACTCGCACAACGGTAAAGAGTGGGATTCGAGTTTACCTACCGATTCTGCAGTAAGATCAAAAATAATTATGGATAATGAGATCTCAGTGAGACTAGCCTTTATTAATCTTTTAAATTTTAAAAATATTAAAATTTAATCATAAATTATTTATAGATAGTGATGCATTTAATAGCTACTTACATGGACACGCAACTGGAAGCTCCGTTAGATCAGCCAGATGCTCGTCCATTTTCTTCGAGATATATGGCAAGGTCGGGTATGGATCTACCAAGAAATAAAGGACCTATTATAGTGTGTCAATCTACCAATCTTCCACATTATAACTTAGCATTATCCGGCGATTCATTGCCTAGCAATTACGAAGAGATACAACGAGTAAGTATACATCTAATTATTATAATTGCAATATTTACTTTATTATACATAGTATTATTACGTACATATTATTTTTTAGGGTAGAAACAATTTATTTCATACTCTCTTGCTGTTTTTGTACATCGTTAAGACACGAGACCATGGTATGTTGGGTCGTGTTAACTTAGGTGCATCGGGTATCAATATTTTATGGGTTATCGATGGCTAAAATATAAAATTTTTGTAGTTTCACATATTATTTTTTAACCTAAAGTCTAAAGTATTCGAGTAATTTCTATTATAATATTATCGTTATACTATCCGAACAAATTGTATTTGTTACACATTTACAATATATCTATGCAATTACTCTTGAATTACATGAAATGTACATATATTTCATATCTCATTGTTCGTTATCGTATAAGAAAATTATAATAAATTAGAAACTCATACTTTGTAAATAAATCATGAACAAATAAATTTTTAATATTTAAATAATCTTATACTCGTAAGTAGTATATATAAAGATTTCACGCGCATTATATGCAGTGTGCTCGATAGACGAACTTCGCCGTCAGTCGCTAAAAGCTTTTATCGCTCGAGATACCTTAAAAACTGATTAAGAATCGATTAAAATTCAAGGGAAAAGAATTCTTCGAATAAGACTTTGAAGTCGCTAATTTCGAATTTTGAGACAAAAACATATTGTACTAAATAATGAATTTTTATTGAAATTATAAAGATAATTGATTAACACATTTTCATGCCACGAATCCTTTATTTACATACTCACGATATGACACAAAGAAACGAACGTTACGATTCGCAGCTACTAAAAGTATATATTTCACTTATGCGAAATTCATTGATTGCATGTATATTTCAGATCTCGATGCTTTTAAAAAAAAGCGTGTTATGTACAGGACTGAGTATACTATTAATAATTGCTGTTTTTAACATAATGTCACTTCTAGTCATACGTTAAGTAAAAATGTGTGTACGTCTACAGATAGAGAATTTCTTAAACGCGTATATACTTTATTAGATCTCAGAATCATAAATATCTTAAATAGCGATATATTCATTGATCGAATGCGTTCACACTCGAATCGTTCGTCGTATTTTTCATTCTTTTTATCTTTGATTAATACCCAAAGAGAATAAATACGACTAACCTGAAAATTTTTAAATTTTGCGTTATTAATGGTCCTATAAACACATTTCATATAAAAAAGTAGCCTTACATTTCCTATTATTTATTATATAATCTTTGGTCTACAGATCTCTGTAGAAATACAAATAACATTTTTATTCGATCGAATGTACAATAAATTTATAACAAGGTAATCGTAAATTGTTTAAAAATAAAAATCAACGATTGTTTTATCTAACAAAATTTATACGTGATATAAGAAATAAAGCGTGTAATATTCGGGCATATTATGAATCAATTTTGCTATTCGTACCGTGGAAATACAAATAATTTTAACAATGTTATATCTTTAAATATTAATAACATTGTTGAGTGAACACAATCGTATACTTAATTCCGAATTAATGTCTCGATATTAACTCTGTCGTACAGTACACGTACGTGACTGCTCTTTGTAAAACGTTTGTTAAAACACGTCGAATAAAAATATCTCTTTTTAAAAATATTGTCATAATATTATCATCGATAATGGAATAGATATAGAATAGATAAAATAAAAAATAATTTAAGGTAATGAAAAAAAAGAAAAAAAAATATAGAAAATATATTTTTCTGAGAACTTATTTATATAAATATTCTTTCGTACGCTTACTATTAAAGATGATATTTTTACATTTCTAAGAACAAAGTAATCGCTACGTAAAAAATAAATCTTACTTAATGTTTCTATTTTTTTTAAGATATTATCCGATAATAATCCTTCAAAGACAGAGAAATATCTTTAAATAAAACCTTACCCATTCGCCTTTTATGGGATATCTTAAAAATTATTTTACCCAGCCCTGATGATACTTTAGTATATAAGGATACACCCTTTGAACTATACTAGATCAATTATATCGTTTGCACTTTCACTTTGCAAAAATAATCTTTGATAAACGTATTGTACATAATTATGATTACGACGATATTATATGACATGTTTTGTGAAAGAAGACCTAAGAAGTTTTACTTTTTGTCTAACACGCGAAAGTACTTTAACTATGTATATATAGTATACAAAGTAGTAGTAGTCTTCTTTTCCGAGGATTAAAATTTCATTTTAAAAGTCAGAAATCGAGGAGACTGTCTATCAACCGAATTAATAAAAGAATGAAATTGTGAGAAATAAAATGGGAAATAAGCACGTAACCCATATAATTTCTCGTTTCCATTCGCGTCATGCTCTTAAGAGCGATACGTATCATTTCTTTGTCAAAATTGTTCGTCGGTGTACCTTCCGTACAAAATATTACCAGATTAAGAAGTTGTAAATATCTTTGTGCCCTCGGGTAATATCACTTCTTCTCCCACATCCGCGAGAGTTACCGTAAGTGGTAAAATCAATGGCATTAATATCTCTTGATGTTGCATTATTTGCTGCGTGGTTACCGACTCTGCTTGTCTCGCGATCGTAATCGTTTTAATATTTTGTGCTTTTACTACTTGCGCCTGTGTAAGAGTTTGTTGTACTCTTTGCGGCAGTGGCTGTGTTTGAACTTGCGTAAGTGTCTGAGTACGATTCTGATTCTGTAAAAAGTTTTGCCTACATCGCTTGCTATGCGCATAACGACTTCCATTATTATTAAATCTACGGTCGCAAGTAGGGCAAGCATACGGCCTTTGACCCGTGTGAATAAAAACATGTTCTTTGAGCGACTTTAACCGACGAAAATTTTTTGGACAATATTTGCAATGATACTTGGCTTCGCCGGTATGCGACGTTAAATGATTAGCTAAAGTATCCGCTCGAGCGAAAGCACGTGAACAATACTGACAAATATATGGTTTTTCTTGCGTATGCGTCCTCATATGCATTTTCAAGTATGCATTTGTTGTAAACGGCCTTGAACATACCTCGCATACATATGGCTTTATACCATTATGTGCTCTGAGATGCGCAATTAAGGTAGTCGATTGCGTAAAACTCTTGGAACAAATTTCACAAAGGAATCTTTTCGAACTATCGGTTTCTTTGTTTTTCTTAAACGTTCTATCGTGTTTCGATAAATGATTAGTCAGTTGTTCCTCTTTAATGAAACGTTTCGTACATCTCGTACATTTATACGGTTTAATCATATTATGTTTAGCTACATGAATTTTTAGATGTTCCCTTCTATAGAATTTCTTCGGACAAATGTCACATAAATATTTCTTTCCTTCGTGAACTTGTATGTGACGTAATAAACCTTTTCTAGAAGTATAATGTTTATTGCATTCTGTACATTCCAGGCCTACTATATCTGTCCTCCTTTTTCTGGGAATTTTTTCTCCTTGCTTTCTTTCCTCTGGTCGTGGTTCGATATCTCTGAGATCTTCTTCGGTCAGAATTCCTTCGGTTACATGTTTTGCTCTGTGTTCGCGTAGCATTTCGTTATTTTCGAAGCTATCTCCACAAATATTACACTTTCTTACTTGATCTGGATTTTTTTCCGAGCACTTGTCGTAATGTGCTTTCAATTTATCTTTACGATAAAATTTAACATTGCAGATATCGCATTCAAAGTTTGGTTCTTCGTGAAGTAACTGATGTCTTAATAACGATTTCTTTGTACTGTATCGCTTTTTACAGGTGGTACATTCATGATTATCTATCGGCCAATCAAGGCCACTTTCAAAATCAGAGTTTTCATCATCGTCGTTGTCTTCCGTTACGTCCGTACCGCATAATTTTTGGTCTTTCTTTTCTATCATCTTCTTAAGTTTTTCCGACTTGTCTAATTTTTCGGATTTTTCTTCTTTCACGTGTTGTTCCATATGTTTTGTCAAAGACTGCTTAGAACTACATCTCTTATTACACGTCGCGCATTCCAACTCCTTTTTATTATCGAATTTCTTTGTCGAAGCTTCGTGTTTACGTCCATAATACATTTCTACGTCGTCGCTATCATTATTGTCATTGTCATCGTCATAATCTTCCAAATCATTTTCAGTTTTAATTTTATCGATAATCTTTTGCGCTGCCTTAGCAGCAACTCGTTTTATACGTTTGTTAGGATCGTACTCCTGGTCGTGGATGAAAGTTTTATGACTGGTAGCTATCAGATGATTACGTAAAGTGAGTTCATTCCCGAAATTTTTATTACACTGAGTACATGCGTAAGTCTTTATTCTGCCGTGCTGCTCGGTATGCCTTCGTAAATGATCTTTTCTTGTAAATTGTTGACAACATACTTTGCAATTGTACTTAGTTCCGGAATGCGTTTCCAAGTGTCTCGATAGTGATTTTTTATGAGAATACGTCATCGTACAGCGAGGGCACTTTAATAAATCTTTTATTTCCAAGCATTTGTCTTTTTCAGGCGTATCGTCTAAATTATCATTGATTTTATCTTCTTCGTCCTTATCCCCCTTCGCCCCTT
>JAITYT010000277.1:303464-318267 GCA_025433975.1 Liostenogaster flavolineata | reverse complement strand
CCCCAGTCTACCACAGACTGGGTGCTAGATAAAACGTTCGCCACGTATTTGTACTAAGCGTCGCCACACCAGGCTCTGTAAGTTATGAAACCATTCGTCATGGTACATTCTTGGTATATCTTCAAACGTATTGCAGTAGTAGATTGTTTCGCGTCTTCTATCTGGTTTTTTTTCGATAGGAACAAACCTTACAACCCCATTTTTTCCCTTTTAACGCGGTTATCGAAAATCTCCTTTCGACTAGTCTACTAAAATTTTTATAAATTGTAAGTGTCCAAGTGACTTTTCGTTCTTCTATTTATTTACTAGTTTATGGAGAAGGTAGGAATCAATTAGGCAGATTTCCATTCCCCTAAAAATTTTCTTTTCTCCTAAATGGCACCTCTCGAGTGCAAAGGGTTAACACGTTCAGCACAGGTCCCGTGATAATGTGGATGTTTAAGTCTAAGCAATTTGTTTTGCTCGTATGGATATCTTACACGTCGATTTTCGTTTCTGTTAAATTGTAAACGACGAATATGCAATCAGAATATACTATTTTACCAAAATATATTAGGTCTACCGGAAAGTTCCGTCACGTAATGTCATCGCAAACTTCAACATTGACTGCTTCGATCGTTGCATTTCTGTGTATGTGCTCGATATATACGAGAAGAGATGTTCAGCGGCCATAAAAATTATATTATTCGGTAAAAATTAATTAATTTATCGGAAACACGTCGGTTTCTTTTCATTCAAAAGCGACAGAACTTTTCGGAGAGCCAATATAAGTTTTAACCACACTAATATTATACTTTGTTCAACCATGTATCAGTTTACACTTTCTCTGAACGAACCTGTTCACGAACCAATAGAGTGCTCCTATCAATTAGAGAAGCTGTCACCCATCACCCCATGCAAGACGCCGTGACGAAGAAATCGACAAGGTTCGAAGATACTTTGTAGAATTCCAAATAATATTTTACAAATTGTGTTTAACTATAATTAGTCGTTCTCGCTTCTTAAAATACTTCAGAATAATACTCCATTAATTATTTTTGCGATACATGTAGTCGAAAATCAGGACTGCACGTTGGAGACTGTTTTGAAAGATAGCACACGATGAAGAACCATAAAAAATAATTTTTACGTAAAGGCGTTACATTAAAACACATCTTTGTGTGAACATATATCTAAAGTTTACAAAATAAATAATAAATCTTGTTTATCCTCCGTAATCTTACGCGTTACGTATCACTGCTCTTTCAAGGGAAACTAATTCCGACCAGAACGACACCCACGTCCAAATTTGTTACGTTCGAAAAGGGTTAAATATTTTCTTTAGCTACTCGTTGTCCAGAGGCAAGCGACCACTCGATGGGCGCTGAGTTAAAATATCGTACATATAAACAGGCGCGCAACGTTACAGTCGATGCGAGTATCCAAAGTATACAAATAATTAAAAAATTACAACATTTATTTTTTAACCGGATCTACGCATCGACGCCACTCCAACGAAACATTCACCGTCAGTCATCAGTGACTGACATCGCCTAGAGTGGAAGTCTACTGTAAGTCCCTAGGGACTGACGTAGCACCAAAAGTGTTGATCGTGGCAGAGAACGGAAACGGAAGGACGACGTTCCATTCCCGATTACGTTAGGACGTAATAAAGCGAATTGAACGATCAAATGCGCCAAATTAAAAAGGGGCTTTCAAACTCGTCCTCGAACGTCGAGGACATTCCTAAATATATAGCCTATGGCCTCGCGACTACGAACGATAAAACATCGACGCGGGCGGCGTCACGGCGCGCCGCCGCCGCCGCCGCCGATGGATGGACGCGACGCTTTGAAATCGTTTCGAGCGAAACGCGTAAAAGGTAAATCGACTCGAAAATACGTTGAAAATTTATCCAGGGCCGATGAAAAACGTTCGTCGACGTCGTTGACGCGATTATCAACGAGAAACCCGACGCGAGCAACGGATATTTTTGGCTTTACCGACGTTTGTTAACCGTGGAATGTTGGGAAATAAAAAAAGATGAGAGAAAGGGAGGAGAGAGACGGTAACAGCAAGTTTCGAAACAAAGCGACTCGTAATTACATTTTTCTCAAAACGAAGCGGGTTACGAACATCGCGATAATTGTTGGAATACAATGCCATACCTACAGACAGGTAAAACTAAAACGCGTTTCCCTATAATCAGGGACCTCTGCCAGGACCAAAAAGATATAAGAGGTCTTTTGTAGATATAGTTACGGCATAAATTTCCACTATCGCATTTAGCACATCCACTTCTTGTAGCATATAACGTCCTTATAATAAACAATCGATATATTCCTACGATAGTTGAACCGTTCAATGCACAAATCGATAAACTCCACAAAACGAAAAGCGAAGAATGGTGACGAAATAATTGGTTTATTCGTAATATTGGGCTGGCAATTAAATGATTGCGGATTTTGGCGATAGATCGTTAGGTAAAATCCGCGATCACTTAGTTGCCAACCCAATAATTTACCTTATTTCTTGCAAAATAAATTATTCTTTAATTACTACGAAATTATTACGAAATAAATTGTAGTTATTGCTAAATAATCCAATTACATTAGAGTACGGAGTTGATCGGAACGGCTTCCGAAATAAATCATTTATTATTCAGTGGCAAAAGAAGTTCGTCTTTTAATGGCGTTAACCTTTATTATGTGGGAAGTTGATTATAAATATAAAATGCTTTGACACTTTTATTATTTAATTTAATTTTTAATTTAAGATATCTCAAAAAGGGGAGTCAATCGATTCGTGCAGCGAACGGCTCAATTATCGAAGTTTAATCGAAGTAAACACGAAGTTTTACAAAATATAATAATATTAAGTTACCGATATACTATTGTATTGGCGTTTGCAGTATTTTTATTGAAAAAAAAACACTACGAGATAACTCGTAGCGTCACTGAATAAGACTCCTGTGCCGAGTGTCACTTACGAGTTATCATTTGCTACATTCAATCGTAATTTGTCATAGATCTTTTTTGTTGGTAAATGTTCAGAGAAACTAACGCCGTCAACAGGATTCCGCTATCGTTTGTAACAACGTTGCAAATTGCGATCAAAGTCGATCAATCGTGATTTTTTCAAATCGATTTTCTCGAAAATCCAACCGATGCCCAAAATCCACAAATGCTTCGCTTTATTTTCGATTTGCTTTCGCACAAGGAACATGTCGGTTCCCGGTTGTGCCTATGACACCCTGTATATATATATGTAATTATGCTGTTACGATCTAAGCGTCTAAGTTATAATTTTAATAATAAAAAGTTGATAATTCAATATATTCTCTACACTATATACATTCTTTATTCGTCCTTGCTAATAATTCCTAACTCGAATGGCCATTTGTAGCCGATCGAAACTTGGAGCACACGCTACGAGATATCTCGTAGCTGGCAATCAATGGGTTAAAAGCACGAGTATCCAGACTATACCTAGAATCCGTTTATCGTCGGCGTTACCAGAACGCGTTCCGCGCTCGTCGACCGATCAGGAGCTAAAGGCGAGGAGAACTCCATCGCGGAGGATTTACCAACGTTTCTCCTTTTAATCTTTTCCTTCTCCCCTCCTTCCGTCGAGAGACGAGAGACGAGCTCGCTTATTTATCCTCTCGTACGGGCAAGCGACGAGTCGAGGAGACGACGAAGTCGACCGAAATAGAGAACAGAGTGAAAATAATCCTCACCGGTGGTAGGAATATCCTTTACGCACGCGATAATTTCCGCGTAGAAATCTAAAAGACAGAAAGCGGTAAGAAAAATAATTACGCTCCCCGGCTTCAATTTTCCCGTTCCCCGTAGAATTTCAGCGGAGTCGGGCGGTACTGCGAGTGTCGCCAGCGGAGGAAGACCAATTTATTTGCGAATATCTTGGAGAACTTTAATATGAAGCGCGTGGACGGAGAAAAGCGGAACGAGGCAAACAAGAGAGAGTGAGAGAGTGAGAGAGAAGAGGAACAAATTGGACCCAACGACGGCGCGAAGAGAGAAATCACGACGATACAACATTTGGTCGCATTCTACGACGACGTTGAAGATAAATCAAACGATTGGAGTTACCTCGCGAAATCCTTCGTCTTCTTCCTGTTTCTCGTTCGTACGTAAGTTTTTCGAAGAACGACTCTTCCGCTTTTTGACCGGGCGCTTCGTTGCCCTTTTTGTTTACAGTCGTTGGCTCTTCGTCGTCGTTTCTTTTCTTCCTTTTTTTCGTACTTTCACCTTCCGCATTTCTCCTGGCTCCTCCTACTTCGCTCGTGCTCTTATTTTCGAAGCTGATTGCGCTGGGAATATAATTTGATTGCTCCGGTGCCGGGTCTCGATAGACGCGGTAATCCTAGCTCGCGGCTTAATGAAAAAGTATTATTGGCTATTCTTCTTCGAGCGGCCTCGCTAATCCCGCGGCGCCCGAAATTGCGCTCGCGCCGATAACGAACGGAAGAAAAAAGGGAAGGAAAGGAGGGCCGCCAAGTGCCGGACGACGTTAAACGACGAGAAGGACGCTACTCGCGACTGCTCCTCGAAATCGCGCTAGAACTTCCTCCTCCTTGGGAAAAATGGCGAGAGGAACGGAGAATCGCGAGTTAACCAGACGTTTCGCAGCCCTTCTGACGCACTTCTTGCCAGTGACTTAAAATCATTACACGCACGAATTAATGTATACAATTTTTATATTTTAACACTTCACAAACATAATTTCTTAAATATTAGTCTCTATAATTTTTCTGCGTGTGATATTTCACGAAACAATTCCCAAGACGGCAAGTATTACGATAATATGCGGTCTGATGCCTTTTTCCGGGTTTATTTCTCTCGGAACAGACGTTGCAGTTCTTCCTAACTTCTGTTAGGACATCGTGGAGCTTACCGTTCAAACGGATATTTCGGAATCCGAGGTTGAAGTCGAGGCTCACTCGTGTGGCTGGCGAAAAACTCCAGTCGATCGGTGGACTAATGTTTTCAAATATTTCGAATGATTAAGCGGCTGTTCGCTTTTCCGCTGTTTAGTGGCTTTGTATAAAATATATGAATTTATAAGACGAATTTCCGAGCCCCCAAAAAAAGGCAACGCTGATAAAACGGTGCCTTTGAAGACTATCCGAGCCGGCCGCGCAGCGAAACAAAAATTGAGAGTCGGTCAGCTACGAGAGTCATTTTACACTTCATAAGATTATCCAGTAACCGTGGCGAACCAAGTGGTGAACAAGAGTCACCGCTGGAGTGCAAAGAGTTAAATTTAACGACGTCGCGCGTTCGCGGTGGATCTCTTCGCGTTTTTGACATCGAGGAATTTTACGCGTCGCGCGAGATTCAAAAAAAGCGTGCGTTTTTAAGAAGTCGTTTAAAATTTAATCGAAGGATCGATCGACCAATTATATCAGTCGATTAAAATTAGTCGAAGCGGAAGAGCGACTTTGCCTGCGTTTAGACTGACAGGCGAAGTGAAATACTTGTCAACGGCCATTGCGAATCTCGATGGAAGAGAAGGAAAAACGCCATTTGTCGTACGGCTCGTTAAATCATGCCGTTCTTCATTTAGATTCGAGTAATCGCGGGAAATCGTGGGACTCGTAAATATTCAGATGCAAACTTAAAGAAAGTATCGGTACCGGTTCCAAGTTTCCAAATTAATATTTTTTCAGAAAGTACTAACCTTCGAAAGATAGCTGTGAAAATTTTATGACGATCTGACGTTTGGTTCAAAAGTTACAGTGGTTTCGGTGAAACAAAAGAATTTCGTGTGTCGATAAAACGTTGCTTTTTTGACGGGAAAAAACTCCGTCGAAACGACAGCTTGGCTTGATAAGTGTTATCCGGACTCTGCACCAGGAAAACCGTTTTTGACTGGTATCAATATCAAGGATATCAAAGGAACGTGTAGGCTTTATTTTAGATTACCGGGCATTAGTTTTAGAAACTTCGGGAATTTATCAGCCGATATGTAAAAAATGAATCGAAGGCTGATCGACGAAGTGAAATATTTGTTAACACCCATTTCGAATCTCTGTGGAAGAGGGAGAAAAACGCGATTTATCGTACAGTTCGTTAAATCGTCGACAATCCACGAAATACCATAAATTGCTATTCTTCGCTTAGATTCGAGTAATCGTAGAAAATCGTGAGACCCGTAGATGCTTGAAATCGATTTCGTAGCGAGAGACTAGGCGCAAACTTAAAGAAAGTTTGCGTTTTCAAGACGTCGTCTAAGATTGAATCGAAGGATTAATCGACGACGCGAGTATAATATTAGTCGAAGCGGAAGAGCGACTTCGCCTGAATTTAGGCTGATAAGTGAAATATTTGTTAGCACCCATTGTGCGGAGCTAAAAACTCATTTCAAAATCTATTGGGTTGTCCGGAAAGTTCGAAGTGCCGATTTTGAAGACAATTTTTTTCTCTTTTTTTGAAGACTTATTTTTTTTGATAAGAAAAGTTAATCATATAATATATATAATTATTTATTATATATAATAAAGTAATAAATAAATTTTTAAAAAACCGAAAATTCAACCGTTTATATCGCTTATAAAAATGGAAACATTTGTTCGACTATTTTATTGACATATATATCGTACATTATTTCCTTCGAAAAATTAACCATCTTCATCCAAAATTCAACGTCAGTTTCGTAAGGAATCGTTCGATTAGGTGAAAATGCCGGTACGTTTAGTGTCAAATGGTCAACGATCTACGAAACACCATAGACCCTGCTATTCTAGATTCGATTCGAGTAATGGCAGAAAATCGTGAGACCCGTAGATATTCGGAATCGATCTCGTAGCGAGAGACTCGATGCAAGCTAGTACGCGTCGTAGCAAGCAGGTGGAAGATCTCGTAACGGTTGGCGCGATTCGCAGGTCGAAAGCAGCTCGATTAAAATCGCAAACCGTCTCCTGGCGAAGACGAGAAGGTGGATGGCTCGCTCAAAGCTCGCTTCGGGATAATAGCGTAACGTAATAAGAGTACACATAGAGAGGATGGGGAGACGGAAGTTCGTCAGAGCGCGAGTACCACGGTGCACTGGTAGCAGTGGAGTCGCCATCAGACGGTGCATTAACCCAATTTACCGAAGATACCGAGAGTCGTCCTTTTGTTTCCGTCTTCGACTCGATAACCCTCTTCTCCATTCCGCTCCGTCCCTCGTATTCTCCTTTCACTTTTCTTCCTCTCCCCTTTGGATGATTCGCGCAAGTCCTTTCATCCTGGCCGCGTCTTCCTTAGCGTTTCTTCGTCCTTCCAAACGTCCCTTCGATCCCGCGTCTCTCCTCAGCGAGAGATTCCTTTCCGTGCAGACTCGAATCTACTTAAGGAATATTAAAGAAGGCGGGTATATGTGAACGGTACGGCCATTGCTTGTTACGTTCTGATAAGGGGCTCTCGACGGTCGGCCTCTTTCCCCTTGCGAGCTCCCACTCGAGTACCTCTTCGCCAGCCTGAAAAGGATTCATTATTGTGCGATAAGCATCGCCGCGTCCTCAGGCCACCGGAAGTTATTAGGTCGGTGCCTATGAAACGTCGGATTTCTAAGTGAACATATAAAACCACGTATCTTCTTTCAAAAGCTGTTTATTCGATGGAAATGTGCTGCATTTGCTTCCATACACTTTTCCCAGCGAGATTTTTACGCATTGATCGCCTGTCTTAAAGAAATTCTGATCTTTAGCTCGTAAAAATCGTTACAAACGTTTAAACAAAATGAAAATCGGTTGGTGAAAGATGCAACGAGTTAACTGGGTCCTGCAAAATTTCATATTTTAATTCACTTAATTTCGCGATTGTTTTGTTGGTCCATTTTTATTGCCTTGCCAATTTCAGACAGGTGTCGCAATATCGTTGCATGGCCATCTTTCATTCTGGTAGCAGGTTTCTTTGTAGATACGGTTGGATTCGTTTCCATCAATGCTTTCGAAACATCATTTTTCTAGGGAAAAATCGCTAGACTGAAATTTTCCAACCAACGCTGCACTTTTCGCCTGGTTTATATCGCGTGCAGTCTTTGCAGCATCATTAACGAGTTTATATTCGTGTAAAATGGTTGCACGAATATCGGTTGAATTCAAAACAAATAACAAAATGGAACACTTTTGAGAAAATCTTTTTCGTTTAAGTGGGACTCCGGCGATAGACAGTACGACTGTAAACGAGGTTATGTCAAAATCAAAAGTATAACGAAATCCGCATTTCATATGCAGCAACCTGACAAATTGACCAATGGATTCGAACGATATCGTCGCCGTAAAAGCTCGTTACGAGTCGTTATATTTAAAGTTCGGAAACCTGTCTCGATTCGTCGCGAGCTTCTTTTTCGTCCTACTTTAACGCCGTATCGCAGGGAATGAAAATGTAACGTTCCGGTTAATCTCGCGTATTTCGGACCTCGTTGGCCGACGTATTAAACGTTATTTACCAGCTGGACAGAAAACGTTCCATTTTTCACGTCTGTCGGGGCAGAATCCGTCAAGTAACGCGTTTATTTCGAGAGATCCGCCGAATTGGACCGCGTGTATTTTGGTGAACGAATTATTGGCACCATCCTGACGACAGGACACACAAAGACGATCAATAAGGAAGAATGCCAGACGCTTTATAGTCACGCTTGCGGTCTATAACTAGTATATTGTAACGGTAAACGATTGGATAACCGAGTTAGAGGTCGGCCAAAATTGTCGTAGTTCGATCAAGGCTCCTAACGGTTTCTTTGTATATTTTCTGGAATCTTTCAATGTACGTTCGTAGTCCCATTAGCGCGTAAAATGGAAGATCGCGAACATTATCGGATTAGAATCGAACGATAAAGGATAGAGCCGAAGAGAACGTAAGTGATTAACGCTAGATTGGAGTTGATTCGAGGAAGTCTCTCGAGGTGGCAGATAAACATATAGACATTCTCTGACCACTTCCTGGACCAGGAAGAATTCGAGTGTTGTTACGTATTATCATCCGGTTCGAAGGACCAAATGATAGAATGCCGAGAGGCGCACTGCTCTCGTTAAGCAATCAGAGCTAATTAGGCACACGCTCGTTACATTAATAAGTAAGAAGCATAATTTATCAAAAGCAGATTGGAAGAGGTGAATACAACACCAAGTTATTTATTTCGTTTCGAAATGTTCCGCAGAGAGCTTGAGGATAATCTGAAGAACACGCACTGATCCCGATCTTTCGTAATCACCGTATACATAGACGTTACTCAACTAGCGGCAAAGTGCGGATTTCTAACTTAGGAGATACAATATTTTTTAAGCTAACTGGCTATCGCTTTCCAGATGGGATTTAAAACATTTTATTCCTTAAATCCTTACGACTTGCGAATTTAATCAATTATGGAAAGTCTCGGGTTTAATCCCAACACGACTATGATGGCAAATAGATTTGAAATCAGATGGGAAAAAAGATTTTACTGTCTAACGACCAAAGTTCTTACGAATTTAATTTTTGCGATTCGACATGGGCCTGAACAATAGCACGTAGATTTTGAACGTATTTTTTTTTATTTTTGGGATTTTTGCGGTGTCTTATTCGAAATCGCGTCATCGATCAACGCTCGTTACGAGCTGTTCCAGGAAAGACAGTCGTCACGGGTTTGCCAGCTACGAAACCGTGTAGGACGCGACGAATTTCTTGGAAGTTTTAAACGACCCGATAACAGTCGCGAAATAAAGAGGAAGAAGACGAGCAAGCGTTTACGTCGCTAGACGACGGACATCTCCGTTCTCCGAAACGATGCGGAAAAGGAGATTCTCGCGCAGTCAACAGCCCCGTAAACTTATCGAAGTACAACCGACTCCCGGTTTCCTTCTTCGCTTATCATCCTTTCGTCCGTCGCTTTTCCGCCCTTGGAGCCGCAGTTCGACGCCTATTTTCTATTCCGAAACGATCCATAAATCTCATCGCAGGAGCGCTCTTATTCTCGTTTTTTTTTTTTATCGCTGCCTCGTATAATTCGTTGATAATACGATAAAAGTTGTCTGTACAACGAACGTAGCCGCGTAACGACGAGAGTAACGCAGAGTCGTTTTTCCGTTGATAAAGCGACGAGGTCGTTGCGATTACCTAGCGAAGTCTACGAAGCAAGACGATGCCAAGGAATTAGAAGAATCGTAGAACTTCTGATACCTCACATATCGGCTGATAAGTTTCCGGTCTGACAGACAGACGACGCCACAAATACACAATTAATATTTTTTTTAGAAAGTACTAACCTTCGAAAGATACCCGTAAAGGTTTCACGACGATCCGACGTTTGGTTCAAAAGTTACAGTGGTTTAAGTGAAACAAAACAATTTTGGGTGTCGATAAAACCTTGCTTTTTGATGGGAAAAACACCGTTGAAACGAAATCTTGGCTTGATAAGCGTTATCCGAACTCTGCACCAGGAAAATCGACCATAGCAACAGTCGACCAAGAGACAACTGACACTCTAAAGATATCAGAGGAACGTGTAGGCTTTATTTTGCCTACTTTTGCCGGGCATTACTTTCAGACCGGGAACTTATCAGCCGATGCGATAAAATATCGACACGACTTTCCTCCACGACTCTCACGATTTCATAAAGCGTGGAACCAAGCCGCGACGGTCTTTGGAAGACACTTTTCTAACTCCCGTAGACGTAAGAGGCGAATCAGAGCGCGAGCGACTCCGCATTTAAGGTTCAGCATCGTCTATCGTCTTTCCATTCGGCGAAATGATTCCCCTTTCGATATTCGAATACCGGCGAGGTCAGTCCGACATTATGATCGATTCAAAGGTATACAGAGCGAGCGAGTGCGGGCGTCGAGCAACCCCGTGTCTGACGTGCCCGAAGGCAGTCGACTCCGAAGCATGATTCATCCCCCAACTTGTTATTTTCGCATTACTCGGCACCCTCGGACCCGTTCTCGCGGGAATCTCCTTTTTGACTCGTGGAAAGCACGAACACGCCCGATAGATGGAATGCATTACTAGCCGAGCTCGCGCGTTAACGTCTTCTTGATGAACGCGATATCCACTATCGGCGGACATCTATCAATTCGCTAGTAATAGAAACGTAGCGCGTCGGAGCTGTCCACGGCGAAATTTTCGCCTTTCACGAACGCTTCGATTTATCCACGACGACGTGGCAACGAGCTCGCGGTTTTTGGCCAGTTACTAATCCTCTTACGAGAACTACGATAATCCGGGATAATTGCATGAACACGACGCCGCGAACGTTGAATAATTGCTCGAGAGAAGCGAAGGGAGAAGAAGAGTTTTCTAGAAAGAGAAGATCGATCGATCGACCTTCCTTCGTCGCAAGTCGTAATGCGAATCATTTGGAGCGATCCTCTTCCAACGACCGACCGAATTTACTGATGAGCGTGATACGAACGTATACTCGACCAGCGAAAGAAACGACATTTTTACGAGTTTCTTCGAATCCAGAACGATAATCGTTGTTTATCGGGTCCTCAAGGATTATGTCGTAGAGAAAAAGTTGGTAGATTACTTACAAATGTAAGGAAGTATTTTTTTCGTCAAAGTATGTATCCATATTGTCTACCCTAAACTCTTAAAAGGCCAGTCGGAATTAAATTGTTTTCCTATTAAGAAGTTGTTTAAATTTTCGAAGAAGTGGTAGTCAGTGGGAACTAGGTCTGGCAAATATGAAGGATTATGAAGAAGTTCCAACTCCAATTTTTCACACATTCATTTCTGCCACGATCGTTTTTGTAGCGTGTGTATTTTGTAGGAGTCGATCTATCGATCGATCTAGGCTGTTTTTTTTTAAGTTTTTGCATCACTTCGTCCGGTTGGTTGCAATATACTTCTGCTGTGATCGATGAGCCAGATTTCATGAAATCATAATGGATCGCAACTACGCTAGATCATCAAACACACACCATCGGCTTCTTTCGACGAATATAGCGCTTTGGAGTGTGCTTTCGTGATTAATCCGTGTCCAACCACTGTGCTGAACGTTTGCGAATGTCATATTGGATTCGCTTCTCAAATTACCCAATTTTGTCACTTGTCGATTTGAGCTAAATGAGTCGATATCGTTTGTTCGCTAACGCTAGACTTCAACGATGACTCATAGGTACCCGTCATTATTGACCTTCGATTCTGGACTACCGCGTGGCTCATTCGTGAGGTTAAAGTTATCTGTACGAAATTCGGCGAACCATCTTGATACTCTGCTGTGTAGTAACACTAGAGTAATACCCAAACACACTATTAACAGTTCAACGTAAGAACTCCTACTTCGAATAGTGCGAATTTTTTCGTGACAATCTTTTAATATTTTTCAGAACTCAAAATGACTTCTTTAAACAGGCGAGCTATGTAGCTTTCCAAAAAAATAGAACGGTAAAATATTAAGCCAACGTCAAACAATGAGCAGTTAAAGTTGGCGATATTATTGACCGCAAATTTCGTGCTCGCCAATGTAGTATTAGGTTTTCCGGAAAGTTCCGTCATACAATGTCATCGCAAATTTCAACATCGATTCCTCCGACCATTGCATTGAGAGACTGTCAGCGACCATAAAAATTATATTACTCGGTAAATATTAATTAATTTATCAACAACTTGGCTTCTTTTCATTCACAAACGACAGAACTTTTTGGTAGACCTAATACGATGGACGAGGGATCTCAGAGCGAGCTTCGATAAAGAAGAAAGGTCACTGAATGAATCGCGATGGTCATTACGAGCATAATCCGTTTCGTTGGATGCGGTAGCGCTTGTCGCTTCGAGGGCGCAGTTTTACTTACTCATTAGTTCCGACATGGTTGCGGAGTAAGCGTTAACATCAAAGGCAAGGACGCGAAGCGTCACCCGTAAGATCCTTCAGCGTCGCCGATGTCGTCGTACCGGTACCTACTACCTTTGATATCGAAAGGCAAAATTGCTCTTAATTGCCGACTCTCGTTCTTCGTTTACTACCTAAATATAATTAATCGCCGCGCTTCCCTTAGTTTACTGCTAAGAAGGGGCTCGAAACTTTTATACCTCGCCTAACTTGCCAGTAGGTATCGGTGCTCCTCGTTTCTACCTGACGAATCGTAAACGTCGTCCCGCGCACATGATAAGAAAGAATCGCGAGGCACCTAGTGGCTTCTTTTACTACCTTTTTTTTTGGTTTAAAGAAGTCTTTACGCACGCCTCTGGAGATACCAAAGGCATGTCCAAGGGTAGCGTGGGACTCGCGAGGGACTCTAGTTCTCTCCGCCCTACCCACTAAAACATCCTGCTGTGTACAATAAGATTTGTTTTTGTGCGGTTCTTTTTTATTCGATTTTTTTTAGACGGTATAAGAATTTTATTATTATTAAGGATTCATCTTATAGCGAGATTAAAGGTGAATTAATTACTCTTTTTCTATTTGGATATTGTTTTTATGGCTTTTATTTTATTTTTAGACGCAAGTACTCCATTAAAATGAATAATTATAGCCAAGAAAAGAATTAACAGAAAGACAATCGCGTTAGAAACTTATCACCGACTTTACGGTAATAAAAGATCAATTATTTGTAATATCTTCAAGCGACGAAAGAGATTTGAACAAGTTTATCACAAGAAGATTCGCGTTTTGGACTACGACGGGTAGCAGTGAATCGTGTGCAATTTAATTATTTATTTTGTTTGAAAGCATTTTCTCGCGTATTTCGTAAATCTTTGACGTATTTTCTAAGTGGAACTTTTTTTATGGGGTCCTCCACCGCATAAAAAGTTTCTAATATGTCGTAAAAAATTATTTGTTGTAAGCTCTTATGAAATTTCCGAATATTTCTTTTTCGTACGATTTCTTTTATGCAGTACCTATCTACCGCACAAAAACAGGTTTTATTGTACTTTCTATTATGATTTTTCATGAAGATTTCTTTGTCCTCGCACCTCTTCATTTTTGCCTAAGGCTTTTTGCCTCTGCACCTAGTACTGCATCTATGTCGTTCGGAAAGTCAATTATTCTTTTTTTCCAACAGTTTCTCATAAAAACAATAAAAAACGAAAAGAATCTAAAGAACAAGGTTTTTTCATTTAAAGAAACGAAACGACGAACAGAATATATATTTCCGCATTACTGCTGTTCCGGATGTCCGAGCTCGCTTCCTATTTTCCATTTTTGATCCTTCACTGTTTCCCTATTTTGCTGGGCGCCGAGTCTGGGCTCTTCGTCCATCCCTGCTCCGTCTTCTCGGACCCCCATTTCTGGCTGTTCTACCTTTGACAGTTACCACCTGTTTTCATAACTGCTTTCGCAAATTCCTCAAACTGCCTCCAATGGTTGGATTTTAGCACGATCGCTTCCATAAAATTACTCGCCTTTCTTCTCAGTTTCCATCTTATGTCGCCTCATATGGGACAATCCAGAAGTACGTGGAGCGACGCGTCTTTTGGCGCTCTAGGTTTCTTTTACTACCTAGCGTCTAGGAGACACCCACGACCGAAAGTGGAATAAAACGTCGGCAATCTTACCTCGAGTTTTATCTCTCCTTCGTTGCATCGTGGTTACCAGCGCGCACGGGACACGTCCTACCGCGCTGGACGGGAAAAAGGCGGAAAGGAGCGAAGAGAGTCCCAGTTGCATGTAGCCAACCTTTAATGCCTCGAGGTCGTTCTATAAAAGCCTTGGTCGCACTTGTACGTCGAGCACGTACCGACGATGACCGTGTTAAATCGTAATGGGCGTAAAATTGCAGGACGAAGCGCAGAGTTTCGATGCACGGGAGAAAGAACGTACCGTTTTTATCATACAACCGATACCGATACAACTTTGAAATGGGTTTATACAACACATCGGGTGATAAGTTTC
>JAITYT010000277.1:260791-270979 GCA_025433975.1 Liostenogaster flavolineata | reverse complement strand
ACGTTGTGTCCACTAAATAAAGTCGAAGTAGGACGACACCTTCCAAACCACATATCCACACATCCTACATACCGTTTTCTCACGTGCGCATATCGACGACTCGAAAAATGAGAAACGAATTAATTTGTTTTTTATGTTGCCAAGGCAACGAAGCCTCGCATATTCTCATGACAAATGACAACGTTAATGGCGTGGTGATATGGCAATATTAAATGAATAAATCAATGTCAAAATTTCGAAAGCGCGTTAAGCGAGCAGAGTGGCATCCTCGATGTGTCGATAATCGAAATAATTTTATTCGTCTTTCGTACCGACTGTAAATGCATACGTATTTAAATATGGTTTTCGGACGAACTACGTTTATACGGCTCGTATCGTCGTTTCCACGTTTCGCCGTATTATCTACCGATAATCCTCGTACTCGTTTCCCTGTATCTCGAGTCTTTTACGGGATCGTTGAGTCTCATTCGAGCGTTGAGATTTTTTTTTTGGCGGTAACGGCGAATGCACTTACGAAAACGCGATACCGTTATCGTTATCGCGCAACGCTACCACGGCGGTTCTTCCACTAGCGATGAAGAAGGTGCGAGCGCGGTCGTTGCGCAGCCCGACGAATTCCCCTACTACGTAGCCGCCTCCTACGCGGCTTTTGTCTTCGACGGAAGTCTTTCCTAGTCCTTTTAAGAAAATCCACGCTGATGGAAGGACGCTTCGCGCAGTTTGGAATCGCCGGTAGAGGAGGGCGCCATACTGGAATCGTCCTTGCGCGAATACAAAAGACCCCTCGTTACGGAGAAAGTTCTGAACTTACTTCGAAGATTGTAGATTAATCGTGGGCCTTATTACGCCTAGCCTTTCTTCGACTCGATGACGAAGAAACGCGCTCTTTTTTTTGCGCGATATAACAAAAAACGTGACACCACTAACGCGTTTCTTCCCTTGTCTTTTACATAGATTAAAACGATCAGCTTCGATCAGTCTCGAAGGTTTTTCAACCACTTCGGAACGAACGTCGGCATTCTCATTGAAAAACGAAGTTCTTTACAATTTATCGTAGAGTCAAGTATAGGCACCTTAATATCACGTATACGTTACAGCGTGGGGATTATTTTCTTCGACCACCTTTTGTTCAGACAGCAGAGATTTTGTTCGATAGTAGTCTCACGCATGTTCTAACGTGATAACAACTCTATATTATAATTTTAAAAATTAAAAAGAGGAGGAAAAATTATGTTTGCGTATTTCGACAAAATTCATCGCAATATGCCTTTCAAATTGCAAGCAAATTTATGAACAATAACGTTAAACATATTTGAAATAAGACGCTTTACCTTTCATTTATGTGGACTTTATTAAAATTAAAATCGCGTAGGTAAACGTTGGACCACGAATTTGCTAAAATAATTCCATCGAAATCAAATGTATTACTTCGTCGTTTAACGCGTATTAAAATCTACATCCTTTCCTGGCTAATCATGATTTCGTACCACTGAAAAGCTGTAAGGTCTGCGTCAGCAATATTTTTATTTAATCGTAAAAGCGTGGGCCTGATCGGAAAGTCTTCGAGAAACGGTCTGGCACGCGTTAACCCCTTCCGATCTAGCTTAACGAAATCCGGGTCCGAGCCGAGGGATCAACGCGCAGTAAACAAACGCAAAATAAAAAAAAAGTTGAAGGGTCGAAATCGGTCACTACTATCGACAGAATTATTACCAGAAAAAATTTTTCCGCGCCCGATTTTTTGACCGCGAGCCTGGCTCGTGATATTCATCTTTCGGCTAAAATCTTCATCACGAGGCAGACTCGTTAAAGTACCAGAAGGGCTTAAAAACGTACGCTAAGCTGATTTGCGTTAGAAGCAAACCTGTCTGTAATGTAAAAGAAGTCGTTGCACGGCTGAAGCGGTCAACATGGAGACTAGCCTCGGTATCTAGCGTCTCTTTCGCGTCGTTGCACTTACGTGATCTCTATTTTCGTCGACGAAAAGTGACGAACGACATAACGAATTGACGAGGAGCGTGACGATCACGACGATCCGACGAGAACGACGTCGATGGACGGAGTTTGACCGGACGGGAGGCCTCCACGTGGATCGATGCTCGTAACTGGGACGTGCAACGCGCGTGACAGCGCGGTACGGATAACAATGGAACGTCATAGTTCGGAAGGATAACGACTTTTCCGCGGAACCGAACGAATCCTTTTCCGATACAAAAGGTACGAAGAGAAGAAGGACGCGTGCTTCGATCGAAGAAACATCGCCAAACGATTGGCTATTACCTGAACGGTAAGGTATCTCGTCGGAATACGGGAAAGAGACGCTCGAATTCGCACGTTCGACTCGTGTCATCGAAAAGACATCAGCGGTGCTACTCGTTACTTTTATTTTACTGTGTCGAGCTCGACTGAGAGCCCATTTACAGAGCTAGCGAATGTTCAGAGTAGACTACGGCATATTTATATGTATCAGGTCGAGGAATAAGTTCGTAGCGTTTCAGCACTCAATTTCGCATCACATTTTTCCGATGCGTGAATGAACTTTATCGAACCAAGTGTATTTCATTTTGATCTATAACTTTCTGCCATTTTTGGGGTAGAACCATTATTTCGTCAAAACTTCCCAGCTCTTTCAGTTTTTGCCGGGTCGTCAGAGGTGTATGTGAACCAAGACCGGTTAAATATTGGAGAAAGGTAGGCTTTAACATAATCAGCCGCATGGTGTTAAATGCATATGTATTCCACAAGGAAAGAGTTAAGAGTAAAGCAATGAATCGGTCAGATGTTATTTCGAATATTATTTTTGAAATTGAGTGCGAGTGGATGAACGAAAAAAAAGCAGTTAATTTGTGCACGAAGTAGAAAAGAATTTATCCAATATGTTTTGACAAACACCTATGTTGCAAATTATAAGTGTTACTCTCCATTTAAATTATTTGTTCGTAACACGAAAATATTTTTAATTTCTAACTATCAAATACATCTGTGTTTTAAGTTCTTCTCGACAAGAATGATCGAGAAGACAAAAATGAAGCACGGAATGTTTTATTTTGTAATGTATCATTGCAGTATTATTATAGTATTGTACCTATTGTAAAAAACGCTCGAAATGTGCTGGCTAAGACTCAAACGGTTAAATGTACGATCCTACGATATTTTATCCGAAGTTTAACGACTAGTTTTATCGAACGTGGTCCGGCCGTGCCCCTGGCATTTAGTCTTTTACAAACGACTACGTTGATTTTACTCGCGTAAAGCGGTGAGTCGAGGGAAGGGATCCAAGAAGGGCCAAATTTTGATTTCCTCGATGGATAAACCGTGGATGTGACGTTCCCGGTATTACGTTTGGGGGATTCTTAAAAGATAAACAGTAGCGTGGATGACTGCCAGATGCCCTAGATTTCGTTTCCCTGCTATATTCGTAGGTACGACAACGACGACGACGACGACGACGATTTACATAAAAATACTCGTACTTCGCGTTGTAGAATAAATACGCGAGAAACAGTGGCAGAGATTCGTAATGATATCCGAAAGTGCTGTATAAATAATGCCACGATGTGGATTCTCTTGGGGTTGGCGAACTGTTTCTTCCATTCGCATTGATTTCGATCATTGTCGATCGATGAGAAAGGCTTCGAGTCTCGCCGAATTCAAGAAAGACGCGATGTAAAGACGGATGTCGTCGGAAAAACAGACACCGAAAAATAAGCCGAGCGCTGGACGTATAACTATCGAAGATACGTATTCATCTTGATCGGGTAAAGCCGTTCTTACTGAAGCTAATGGAGAGGTCTAACGGAGAGTCCGCTCGACTATTTTCACATGGTCGTTCTTTCGGGCACATCTGTTATTTCTCTTTGTTCCCTTTGTATGACGTAGGACTAGCTTTAGCAACTTTAGAACGTAGCTTTACCGGTCGTTCTAGCAACACGTATTTCGTGCAGCTCTTCTCTTCCGATTAAACACGTTCTACTAACTTCGCTATTTGTGATTGCGTTTTAGTCCTTCATCGGATAAATCCTCGACGGAAACTTACGAATATTCGTTGGGCATACGCGCAAAAAGTTGGCTCGTACAAATACGTAGAAAATGGAATAAGACGACTTTTTGAAGGTCTTCCATTCGGACCGCGTGGGGCATAGACAACAAAGCGATAGATTTAATTTTTAAGGAATTATTTTAACAAACACACGGTCGAACGTTTCCTCTACCAGAGGAGCTGCAAGCTTTTTAATTATATAAGCCACTATAATAAAGTCCAAATGCATAAGAAATAGAGCATTTTGTTTCAAATATGTTTAATATTATTACCTACAAATCTACTTACAATTACAAAGGCATATTGCGGTGACCCTTGTTGAAACATGGCAGACATAAACGAGACTCGTCTGGACCACCATCGCAAAATGTTACAACTTTTATAGTACAATTTTTTGTCGATTTCGCCGTTTTCTCACTAAATGAAATTTGCCCTCCTCTTTGTTAATTTCATGGCGAACTCTTTTTGGTAATATGGGCAAACATAGCTAATTGTCTTCTAAATTCAACGCTTGATATTTTTTTGCTTGTGAGACTATTACGTATTATCCATGCATTTACGACAGCGGTATTCAAAAAAAGTTGAAATACAATTCTTTTATACCATTTTACCGATCGACGAAAAGAATCGCAGCATGACGACATTTGATCGAAAACATCTACGTAAGATTTTCCTTCGATGCAATCTATCAGAATTTTTGGTTTTCCCGTAAAAATGACTCTCGCGCTACGATAAGCGCTGTATACACGATTGTTGTGTACAATACATTTTTAAAGAATTCCAAGTGGCCTGAACGGAAAGTGTAGCGGGGTCGTATACGCCCCACACGACACGGAACGTGTTAAACGTGGTCGCGTCCCCCTCGGGAAAGACGAGAGAGAGAGAAAGCGATCGTATTTGGCTTTCCTCGAAGTTCCACGAGTTTTTGATTCGCGCTGGCGAAAAGCGGGAACGTTATAACGGGTGATCGGTAAGTTTTAAAATAGAAGAACCCGTGGGAGCGACTGTCGGAGCATCGAGGTTGGAGAAGGAGTGTCGTCAGGTGCGAAGCGGTGCGAAAACGGAGAAAAGGGAGAGGCAAAGGGGGAGGAGGAAGAAACGCCGTCGCGAAAGTGCATCTCGAGGACAACGAAAAGAGGGATTCGATGAAAGTTCGGCCACTCCGGTAGGTCGTCGCCTGAATAATGGATAGAATCCTTTTTCCGACGCGACGGGTATTGCCAACTTTGCAGAATGATTCTCGCGTGGAGAGGGAGGCAGAGACTCGTAAAAGCGGAGCTATTATCCGTGGCAGCGGCAACGGCAGCGTGCTTTCCGGGATCCCTGCATATTTATAAGCGATCGTTATCTTACGTACCTAATATTCCGCCTACACGAATCGTTTCCTATTCTTGCGTTTGTCCGTGACATCGATCTTATTTTCTTAAATTATCCCCTGTCTTCGTTCGACTTTATCGCGTATCGAGAAACGTCACTTACAACGGCCTTTGGCTTAGTTGAGACGTCATCTTGGAGAAACACGCTGCCAACAAAATGGCGCATCGACTCGGAGGTTAGCAAGATCGATAGTTTCTTAACGCTGCCACGCTAAATTCGCGTCTTTCGCTCTGAGCATCGCCAAAGTATTTTCGTTATTTTAAGCGAGCAATGACGAAGCAATCGTTGAATTTTTGAAGGAGAGTAAAGTGCACAGCTGTAAGGATAAAGCGAAAGTTTAATATGTGAGAATATAACTCGGTGCTTATTGCACGGTGCCAAGACGGAGACTGCCATTACGAAAAGAAAAAGCCAAGCGCTCGAACAGCAGAGCGCTAGGACAACGGAACGCTAGGATAGACCAAGCGTATCAAACAAATAGACCCTACCCTTGTGCGATCTCGTAATACGGTTACGTAAGATCACGCGCTGAGCGTTTAACTTTTACGATAAGAGTTTTAGATAATTAGAGGTCAGTGTTTCATTTGATTAGATTAAAATTAATAGTTAGAGTTTTAGTTAATTAGCGTTACTTAAATATAAATACGTACTTTTCTTATTTTCACCGATATAATCGTCAGATTATTTCCCAATTTTGGGTTGGTACAGCATCGCACGATTGGTACGCAATTGTCGCACATCCCACAATTGGGTCGCACGACGAATTGTACGATTCTTCGAAAAAAACGAGCGAAAATATCGAGGAACGTTAAATCGTAGACGCGAGCATAGGTCAATGAACCAATGGCGAATCGGAGCAAGGAAGACCTTCGTTCGGCCCGTCAGTATGCGTAAATGCCGAAATTCACTCGAAGGCCATAATACCCGGAATTTCGGAATTAGCACTGCTACTACTGGCGCCGTTGCTGTTGCTATTGCTGCCGCTGCTGCCGCCACCACCACCTCCACCATCTCCACCACCATCACCACCATCAGTGCCACACAATGGAATACATTAAACGGTTCGCGCATTCCGAAAGCTAATAAAGTCTGTTACCGCTTATTACACCTCCGAAATTCGTAACTGGATCGATACACGCGCCGGCTACGGCTCGAAACCTCGACAATTCTGACGCGGTCCTTTTAGTTCGGTATGGAAATTGTTTCGGCGCAAAACCGATTAACGCACCTTGCAACGAAATTCAAAAAACTCACCTGCGATCAAAATATCAGGGCTCGAGTCGGAGAATTTTTATCGTAGAGATCGAGAGAGGCTGTGGACTTGAAGGATCTATTATATCGTTTATGCGATCACAAAGTGAAGCTTCGAAGAAGAAGAAAGAACGATTCACCGAAACGATTCGTTTATAATCGACCTACTGACGTTTCATTAGATTTCGACGAGTCAATTCCTTCCGTTAAGAATATTCTAATAAATATTATATGCCATTGTATTTTATTTATTGTAATTTTTTATCTCGCGTTTCAATGAAATTCAAAAAACTGTCCTACGATCCAAACGCCTAGGCCGAGTCGGAGAATTTTAATCGTGATCGAACGAGGCTATGGAATTCGAGGATAATGTCATTTACGTGATTAGAAAGTCAAACTTCGACTCGAACGCTCGATGAAGAAGAAAGAAAAATTCGCGGAAATGATTTATTTATAATCGAGCCAACAAATATACATCGGCTACTGATGTCGAACTAGATTTCGACGTTTTCAGCTATAAACGTTCTAACGGGCCTGCCTGTGTCAGACAATCCATCGGATAACTGCCAATGGGAAAGCCAGTCAATTTTCATAGCTAAGAATATTCTAATAAATATCGTATTCCATTTTATTTTATCGATTTTGGTTTTTTATCTCACGTTTCAATGAAATTCAGAAACTGTCCTACGATCGAAATATCAAGACTACGATAGGAGATTTTTAATCGTAGAGATCGAACGAATACAAGGATCTGTAATGTTCTTTACTTAATTACAAGGTCAAACTTCGATTCGAGCGCTCGAAGAAGAAGAAAGAAAAATTCGCAGATACGATTAATTTTTAATTAACGTAACAAACATATATCGGCTACTGATGTCGGATTAGATTTCTTCGCGACATCGAACTTTACGATCTACCTTCTAACTTACGTACTCAACAGCGACCCTAACACGTTCTAACTACAAAAAAGTGCCAAAGATGATCATTTTGGATCGTTGGGAATTTCGTGACGTAATCCGCTCCGTTTTACACTTCCGTACGATTTCGGTTTGTCACGTAGCGGGGAATCTTCCGGCGCGTGACCCACAGGTTTCGCGAAAACTTGCCGGGTATGTGGAAAGTCGAGGATAACGGAACATGCACTCGCGATGCTTCTTCCAGGAATCCAATATAAACGTTGATCGAGTTTGTTCGCATGGACCGAAAGTGCTGCTATTCCAATCGACTATGTATCGCTTCGAAGAACCGCGAAAACCGATTTGACGTGCGTATTTCTAAAAAATAAAACAAAAACAGAGAAGTCGTCAGTGCCGACAAAAACGTCGCGATAAAAAACCGTAGTGGCGAGCTCCATCGTTTTTCTCTCTTCGCATTTCGGTAGGACTGAAATTTTTACACTTCCGCCTCTCGTCTCGCCAAATCCTTCTCCCACAGATTATTCGCGCTTTCAGTCAGAAAATCGACCTTACGCGAACGATATTCGAATTCCAGCTAGAAACGCGGTAATTCAATGTATTACGACGACAAGAATGAAAATTATTATTATTATATATAAATTACATATTATACGTAAATTAATATTAAATTATTGTTAACTACTACTTTTAGTTAATAGTAATCTTTCTATAAATATTCTACAGGTTTCATCCTTGACGACCTGATACTTAAATAAACAAATATTAATCGATTTTTGCAAATATGATAAAATGAAGGGAAATCTAAACAACGAAGTAAGCAACGTCCGAATTCTTTATTATCAGGTTTCGAACTTGGATTTTCGCGTTTCGAACCCAAACGACTCGAAATTTTTCCACGATCTTTTTCATCTAGCTCTGAAAGTGACATCGAACCTTCGCGAACGATAATATAATACCTTCGTACTACTGCCTTATTCGTCGCGTGGCAACCTACGATGATAAATGAAGAAAAAAAGTTCGATCGTGGATAGAATCGAAGTGTTACGACTCGCGATGTCCGGACATCGTAGCTCGAAACTGATCGAAAGTCAAGCAGAAGAGTCCTTTTTATGGATCACGAAGTAACAAAAATCGAAGCGAATCAAGATATATATGTAAATTTTGTATGGTTCCTGTTCGAAGAGAAAAATGTTTCGCACAATATGGTACATTAAAAAAGTACTAAAAACTTGGGTGAAATTTATTTTTAAATAAAATTTTATGATAATTATTATAAGATAATTTTTTGACAATATCTAAAGTTCATCCTATTTTATAATTTCTAAAAAAATCGTACAAATTATTTTCTTGAGTAAAGAAGTTACTATTATTATTAAAAAATATAATGTTTTTTTCAATAATGCCTAGAATGCATCCTATTATACAATTTTTGAAAGTTTCACCAAAGTTGCTTCATAAATAAAAAACGACACGAAATAGTTTCCGCGCAAAATCGCCGGTGAACAAAGCGTTAAAGGCAAACTTCCTCGCCACTCGATGGGATTAACATCGATCATACGGGAGTCGAAATCGAAGGAATTGCAGCGGCGAACGACCGTCGCGCTCGATAATAACGCGTCGAGATGCGATTTATCGCGATGCAAGCTCGCGAACGAAATGCAGAAAGCTGGAGTTTCCGGCTTCTCTCGTCCTTCGAGCGGCAGGAAGCGGATGGAGAGCGAGGTCTCGATAAAGCTCGTCGTCTATCGGACGTCCCCTCGCTCCAGATCGCAGCGTTTCTACACACGTGTCCCGAGTCGAAAGGAAAGGAAGGTGACGGCGCGGTGTAGGACGAGGATAAGAAGGAGAAGAAGGAAAAGGTGGAAGAATTGGAAGGGATGGAGGACGGTAAGGGAGAGGAAGCGAACGACGGAGGAAAAGAAAAAGAAAAGCGGATTCGTGTAAGAGCAAATCTTTGTCGTAGGAAATCGAGCGTCACGCTCGACTAGAGGCTTTCTAGGAGCCAAGCACGTCGCAGCCTCCATTCCGGTCGATCGTGTCAAACAATAAACGCAGCTTTCCACCGTGATATCCAACCGTACGAGGGATACGAACAGTGCCGGAATTTCACGAGAGAATCTCTCGATTTAATGCTCGCGCTTCGATGTCGATGCTCCTCCTTCTCTATCGGATTTCCTTTCTTTCTTCTTCACTTCCTGTCTTTCTACTCGAACTGGCAATACCGGAAGAACGAATACGCGAAGGATCACGCGTAAGGAGAACCAAGGAGATTCTTTCCGTTTCTCGCTAGCGGGAGATTCGCCGAATTGTAAACGCGATCGTATTTTTATCGTTACGTACGTTATTATCGGTTTTTTAAAAATGTATTAATTATTTTATTATTTATATTATATTTTTTATTATATATATAATAAATAGTTAAATATATTACATAATTAATTCTTTTTCTCCAAAAAAGAAGATAAAATTTGTCTTCAAAATCGGCACGAACTTTCCGGAACTGAATTCCATTACATTAAATCAATATTATTTATTTATTAATATTCTGCTTTGAATTGTTAGGGCACATACTAAAACGTGAACATTAATTTTAAGCTTTTTTCG
>JAITYT010000277.1:245170-256787 GCA_025433975.1 Liostenogaster flavolineata | reverse complement strand
TCTCTCTCTCTCTCCCTGCCTTTCCTCCACTTTCTAATTCCTTCTCTCTCTTTCTCTCGAGACCACGTCTACCTTCCATCTTCGACGCCCGAGCTCTTCGTCGAATCGTGTCTTCTTTCTCGACCGCTTGGTAACTCTCGTTTTTCGTCGTCGCTCTTCCTTTCTCCTCTCGCTCGCCCATTCGTGGACCGTTTTCGTCGACGCGGCTTGTCCTCTTCGCCTTTCCGTCGTCCATCCTTTCTTTGCGTCGTACTTGACACGACTAAAACTTCCCGCTTATTGACCTTCTAAGAATTGAACGAACGACCACGCGACCAATTTATCGACGGAATACGGACGAACAGGAGTTCCTCTCCTACGAAGGAAATACCAATCACCTACTTGACCTACTTTTAACGGGAGTTTGTATATACATATATGAACACATATATATAAACAGTACCTACGATACATGTAAATATTACATAATGTAATATACTAATAAAATAATAATGTATAATTAATCTATCATATATATATAATACTAATGAGGATCCATTGACACAACGTTGAATCGAGGCTAAACCTTCCAGAATTTGACGTCTATCAGATGGTCTTCTAGAAAATACAAAACAAACGAAAGAAACAAAGGAGACGACAGAAAAAATCGAGAATTATTAGGTTGCTGTGAAAGTCATTTCGTTTTTTTATACGTTGTTTTTTAATTTTTTGTTTCGTTTCTTAACGTTGCTCTAATGAAAAACTGTTGAGAAAAAACGAACATAATACATGTATAATACATACACATATATTGCGGCGCAGAGAAAATCTTTGGAAATGGATTTCGTGATTTTTTTTTCGCGGAGAAACGCGTCTTCCGTGGAGGGACCGCAACGTTTAGGATTGGTTGGAGATCGAACGCGATCGCCGCTGTCACGACGCGCGATTGTCCTCGTTACCTCGCCATTGTGCATATAACGCCGTTGCGACAAAGCGTAGGGGAAAGGAGAGACGTCACATCGCGTCCCAACGAAGGGAGGCAGGAGGCTCGCAAGCGATATCGCGCTGTACGCACTCGCCTTAGGGGAATGTCGCGGAACAATATGTTGCCTTGAAACAAAAGGATCGTCCGGCAATCTGGCGACGCGCGGTCTCCGCAGATAAGTGCTATCCATCGTAGAATCTGTTCGATGCGAGTTGACGACCACGACGACTCCGTGAGCGAATTTATGCATCGCTACGCCGACTCGAACGAGAACTCACGAATTAACGTCCATCGACTCGTCGCGAACGATTTCTTTACATTTCCACACTTATCGATCGCGTTTCTTCATCTTTGTTAAAAGTATTTGCAGATGTACACCGATATTTTTATAGGATCAAGGAGAAAGAGAAACGGAGAGAGAAATTACGTAGGATCGGATTAATTTAAGAGAAATGTAAGATAAAGAAATTATATAAATGTATATTTATATAGTATTTAGAATATAATATTTATTAGATAATGTACTATATCGAGTATATTATATATAATATTATTTATATGATTGTAATTTCAAAGAACTAGAAGCGCGATAAATGCCAGCGACAAATCTATCATGGTGCACAATTTTTGTCATTTTCATGAAAATATGATTGACCGTACGTTGACACGAATTAGAAATCTCGAGTTAACGCCGATCGACTCGTCGCGATCGATTTTTTACATTTCTATGGATCGATACAGATTTCGAGGCGATTTACTCGGAGAATTTCAACGTAAAAGGCGTGCGATGAATGCCAGTGACAAATTAAATATGGTTCAAGAACTTTCGAATTAACGTCGATCGATTCGTCGCGATCGTCTTTTGTCGTCTCACAATAGGTGCGATCGGTTTTTAATACTTCTAGGTCTCGAAGAAAAATTTCGAGGCGATTTATTCTGAAAATTTCAAAGAACGAGGAATGGTCGACAATTTTTGTTTCCGTTGCTAGTGAGAAATGCGATTCTTCTCATCTTTCCACGGAAAGATGGTTGACCGTACGTCAACTAGAATAAGAACTTTCAAATTTACATCGATCGACTCATTGCGATCGATTTCTTACATTTCTACGAATCGACACTTATCCATCGTGTGTCTTTATTGTTGTTAAAATATGAAAAGAGAAGTGTAAGAAAAAAAATTATGTAATTAAAACGGTGGAACGTAACATTTATCGGATACTATAATATAATATTAATTACATTACGATATATTATTGATATATCATATTATTATTCTGTATAGTATTGTATATATATAATTATAATTACTATGCAATTTACTCGAAGAATTTCAAAGAACGAGAAGCGCAACAAATGTCAGCGACAAATCTATCGTGGTGCACAATTTTGGTCGTTTCCACCGCTGAAGAGAAATGCGATTCTTTCCATCATTGCACGCAAAGAAGGTTGGCCCAAAGGAAAACATTTCTGCGATTTGCACATTTCTACGACTGGACAAAAATTTCGAGCCAATTTACGCGTAGAATTTCAGCGAAGGAGGAGTACAAAGAGCACCAGTGACAAATCGATTACGGTCCACGATTTCGTCGGCTCGCCGCGCGCTAGGACGAGACGATTTTCTCCCACGTCGACTCGTCGAAATAAGGTCGACCTTTTTTTCGACTCCCACGAAGCGCTTGAAAATCTTCCACGGTCTATCGTCGATCCTCGATATTTCATCGTCTCCAATCACGCTCCAGTCTCCATCGCTCGCGAGGAATGCGATTCTTCCCATTTTTCCACCGAACGACGATCGACCGTACGACGACTCGGCGTGATGGATGTGTCTCGACTCTCAGAGCGCTACTTTTTTTTTCTCCCTCTCTCCCTCTCCTCTATTTCGCCGCGATGCCCCCAATTAGAAGGAGTAGTTCGGTGCTTTAGAGCGGAATGTCGTGACGCGCGTCGGCCCGAACCGTAACAAACTCGGCGGGTGTCATTAATCCCCACGGTTGCTCGTCCGTCTTAATTAGCGAGATGCGGCTGCGGTGGTCGCGCGTCGTCCCAAGCGCACGCAAGTATCGTCTACGTGCTGGCGCGTATTAAACTTGCGAAAAGTTTGCCACTCCGATAGGAGCGGCAGCCCTCTTCGTACGTTCACCGCGCGCCTCGCCTCGCCTTTCGGCCCGATTCCACCCCAGCAAGAGAAAGCGGGGAAGCAACCACGTCCGATTCCCATCGTCGGCTTGCCCTCGGCTGGCCTTCCATGGCAGAAGGACGAGGTACGTCGTTTAAGTACACGACAGGCGCATCGACCGCCGACGCGTTATCAAGCTATTAGTAAATTAAATATCCGCGGAATATCGAATCGACGCGTTTCCGAGTCCTGTTTCGTATTTCGAACGATCTAATTTGCTGAAATCTCGAGGGCATTTTTGCCTTTCTCGCGTTTTACCGGCGGTTTTCTTAGTTTTGGGTCGCGATTCGGACGTAGGAATGGTGAATCGTGGCTTAGGAAGATACGAGGGTGAATCGATCGTGCGACGTTGCTGGCGTAAGCGGCCAAGATCGCGTTAAAATCGTTGCGATCGCGACTATGATAAATATTTCTTGTCATTTCGAAGTAGAAACATCCAGCGTGAAAACTCAGTTACCAGAGACCGTTTTTTGTTCGTACGAGTGTTTTTTGATAACAGAAATTAAATGAAACGAGATGAGTTTTCATAGGAATTTTTGTAATTGATTTACTATAAACATGACAACGATAACAATTTATCGAACTACGACGATTTTCTTTTTTTTACTTCGGTCGACCAAGGTTACAGCGATCCTAATCAATTGTTTAGCTTCGTCTATTATATATAAACTGTGATATAATTTATATATAGGGTTGCCCGGAAAGATTAATTTTTCTCCAAACAAATAAATCTTCAAAAGAAAGAAAAAGTTTTTCTTCAAAATCTGCACGAACTTTCCGGGCAATTCAATATTTTAAAACAAAGCATGGCGTATCGATCGACGTCATAATTTACACATTGATATCGTGTTCGAGTCGTATTCATTGTATCGTTAAATTGGGTTCCTCGACGATTGCATGCCATTAACTAGATCGTCTTTCACAGGCTACTTCCTCGAATATAATAACACGTAGAGAAGAAATTATTCATTCATCGATTATAACTTTTTTAACCGTTTGCATAATAAGTGGAGCTGTTGCCAAACGATAATCTTCATCGAAACGAGTAACTTTTGTCAAATATCAAGTTCTCTGTCCGAGACAGTTTGCGAATAATCTTGCGACATCGAAGAGTGTGCCGATCCGACTGTGTTCGTATAAACAATGCAGAATTTTTTGTTTCAAATGATTTATAAACGATCGCAGGGATCTTTGACTTATCTATACGAGTATATTGTGTTACGCGATAAATATAAACAAAAAATTAATGATTTTTTGTTTACAACTTTTTTCATTGTTTAAATAATAATAAAAGAGTCAACAACCTCCACATATTATAGCCATTTTTCAATCAACGAAACCGACCTCTACAAATTGTTCACGAGTTTCTAATAACAATCGACAAGTTTGAACTGCACTTTTATATGCAACTATGTCTTCATCGCGTTTTCAATGCGCCTAAGTAGTCTATGCCTCCCGTATCTCTCGAATAGGCACCAGTTTTGCGCCTGGTAGCAAAAGGGTTGACTCTTTGTTCCACCTTACGAATCCACGCTTGAAAAAGGTGGTAAAAAATGGTGAAACGCTTTTTTAATACCACCGACCACCATTTTCGTCTATTCTTGCATTTTATAGCATTTTCACGAAACTTTCACTTCGCACACCTTTGAGGTGACTCGCGCTCCAGTGTTTCTCACCCGGACTATTGACTGCCCTTGTTATCGCTACCTGGCTGCGGGCAATCGTGACGATTTCGAGCAGGACGATCGAAAAAAAGGGCGGCAGGAAGGGACAAAGGGAGGAAGAAAGGAAAGGAGACATTTCTCTCCCGAATATAAAAATCCTAATGGCATTGCGGCCGACAAACGGCGCTCGTTCGAGCGTGTAACCAACGAATTCGTACGCCGTTGCTTCGGTATAAACCGAGCGTGGAAGGGTCGAGCGTCCGTCGAATCCTTTCGCGCCGCAAGATTTCCGTTCGAGTTGGCAGAAGAACCGGGCGTGTTACGGTCGAATGCGAACGATCGCTTCGAATAAAACGCGACGCCGCACCGCCCAGAACGCAAATAATACCACGACGATGGCGACGATCGTTACGCTCGTTGCACAGATTTTTCCAAAGCGGAAGAAAGAAAATACGCAAAGAGACCAGCTTCGTGCCACGTCTTTGTCCTGATTATTCAGGTACCGAGTTGATTATTAACGGAGCGCGATGTCTCGAGAGTTAGGAAGACTTCCTCGAGAAGCGTAGAACGCGATAGTGCAGTGGGCTGTTCGAAGTTTCTAATCTCGCGACCAGAAGAAAATTCTCCAGACTCGAGAGCAAGAAAAAGGCTTCGAATTTGTTAGAGTCTGTTGTTAAACGATTTCCAAAAATTTAATTAAGGTAAAACGATCGTGACGGAAAATCGATACCATTGCGAGGCTGAGCAATTGAATTGGCTTTGTTACTAACGAAATAGACAAAGGGAAGATCAATAGGGCGGAATGTTTCGCAAGTTAGGAAGACTTCTTCGAAGGGAAAAGAACGCGATAGTAATGGGCTGTTCGAAATTTCTAATCTCGCAAGCAGGAAAATTCAGGAGACTCTAGAGTTACGCTCTTTACGGATGAAACAACTTCGAAACTGTTGGAGTTGGCTGTTGAGCGCCTTTCAAAAATATAGTCTAGGTAAAAGGATGAAGACGGATAGTCGATGCCATTGAAAGGCCGGGCGATTGAATTGGCTTCGCGACTAATCAGACGGACAGACAGAATGGTGACGGTCGATCGAGCGGACGATCGGCTAGCCCTGTTCCACGACAAGGAGGCCGAAGCCGGTGCCGGTAGTCGTGGTAATTCCCTTCCTAATCAAGAATCTGGCGCCCTAGCGACGAGAAGCGGCTGAACATCGATTCCGCACGATCGACGGATTTCCAGGAATCGTTGCATTCGCACGCGAGCGGGATACGAGGAATGGAAAAGGGGTAGGGAAAGAAAGGGGTAAGGCTCGCTTTAACGATAGCGTGACGATTGCAAAAGCGAGGACGGCTTTCTGGAGATGGTCGAGCCTCGGTACGACCAACGCCACCAACACCATCCCCATCGATACGATCACCAACATCGCTACCACCATTGCCACCAGTTCAACCATCACCATCACTACACCAATGCCATCTGTACAGTCATCACCATCACCATTGCCATCAGTTCAATCATCACCACTACAACACCAATGCCATCAGTTCAATCGTCACCATCGCCACACCATTGCCATCAGTAAAATCACGATCACCATCGCCATTGCCACCAACGCATTCACGGGCGTCAGGTTAAAGTCACACGGATGGAAACTACCGTTTTACCCTTCTTCTGTCTCTCCTTCTCCCTGACTTTCTTTTACGGACACTCGTCATTTCGACGACGACGACTACTTCGATCAAAAATTCCAGACTCGTAACGGCTTTTATGGATGATAAAAACTGCGCCGCCGGCAAATAAAGTCACGCGAGTGTTTGATTACTTCGCCGGCTGTTCTGGTCTCTGCAACGGCCAACGAGCCTGGTTCTAGGTAGAGAAAGAGAAAAGAAAAAGAGAAGCGCGTACAAAAGCGAGGAACGTCCCTTCGTTTCGACGAGATCTCGATAAACGGCGTCGCGAAAGAAAATTGTCGATACAGACCGATTCGATTCTCTCGCGGTCTATTAAATTATTCCGCGACGAGGAGGGATTTCATCGGTCTTGTTTCTACGCGGACGTGCTATCTCGTTGACGAACTTTAAAGCATGCGCTAATAGCGATCTCAGGGCGGTTTAAAGGGCCCGAGAACGTACCACTGGGAACGCTTATCTCGAGCGACTCGAGCTGGAACATCGCGGTCGCGACCTAACGAAGATAAGTGCTCCCGAGCAACGAAGATCGCCGTAGCGAAGCAGCTGATCTTTCGCGAGACCGCGTCGACGAGAGGAGAAGACCGTCTTTTTCCTGATATTTTATTTCTTGAGAATTTACAAGATTATGTTTCATCGCTCCTTACTCGCGTCTTTTCCCACCGTTTTAGTCACGTTTATCGCCACTTCGGAATCCTTACAGATGGTTCCTAGGCTTAACGTTTGCGGTACACCGATTTGCAAATAAGCCGATTGGCATCGGCTGATAAGTTCCCGGTCTAAAAATATCGACGTCTTTAGAGCATCAGCAATCCCTTGCATCTTGCACTTTACGGCTTGTCACAACAATTTTATGGACTTTCTTCATGTTTTCCGATGCAACCACCTCGAACCGTGAATAATGGTCGATTTCGTTTCAATGGCGTTTTTTCCCATCGAAAAGCAATGTTTCTTTGCTTGCTGTAAAAACTTGCTGCGAAGAAAGACGACGTCGAGTCAGGTTGGACGTTGATCCGCAAAGGATCGAGCTAATTTAATTTATTTATCGGTTAAACGCGACCTAACCGCGCAATCCGTCGAACGTTTAAAATTTCATTTTTGGCACGTCGAATCGCTCTTTTCAGAGCGAGCACTTTTATCAGAGTGTCAAGACTTCTATCGGGTTGGGAGAAAAGTGACCGCGGAAAATCTGCGATCATTTAGTTGCCAACTTTATAGACAAAGCGACGCGACGATCAAGAGGACGCGGAAAAAGCGATGAGAATGAGAGAGACTAGGGGAGCTAGGAAGGAAGAGGTGGGAGAGGATGCACGCGCAATGACACGTGCACGCGTAACGAAGACTTATGGCGAGGCTACGGGATAGTCGGGTACAGCTCATTTACATCGACACGCCGAGCGCGGCGAGAGACCCACCGCCGCCGCTCATTTGCTACTCGATTTCAAATTTCATGAGTCATAAACAATGGAAAAGCGACGCGACGGACGACCGCGAAAGAAACGTAAAAACGCGGCACGCCGCAAAAATTACTGCGTCGCAGCGAGCCTGCAAAAATAACCGCGTCGTTACATTCGGTAGACCATTAATTAGCCAGAGCGACGATTTATATTCTACGTTTTCAGGCGATTCCTTTTTGTTCTCCATCCCCCTTCGATATTTTTTCCCACTCGTCGAGCGGTGGCCGGAGAACGATCCGAAGAGTGGAAAAATTCGGCATTTACGACGGACGTAGGCCGAGCATCGCGTTTCATCGTTTTCCGCATTGTCTAGAGGAGTTGGCAAAAGTGGTAATTGGCTTGGCAACCAAGTGATCGCGGATTTTAAATAAGAAGGAAAATTGCAAATTGCAAAATGCAAATTCGCAAATAGTTCGAAACTGTTTTATGGCCGATGTTTAGATTCGGAGCATCGGCTCGAGTGCTTACACGTCGATTCTTGTCAATTTCGGCTGTTGATTTTGATAGAGTAGGTCATCATGATCGAAGTGATATTGTAAAACGTATAGAATTTTCCCATTGATTTCACTCATGTTTAAATCGATATAACTTTCGATTGCAACAACTTTAATAAATTTTTTTCTAAAATATGCTAACCTTTCAAACGTTGCTTGGTTCAACACGATGCGATGGACATTTCCAGAGATATGCGAAAGCCATCTATGCAAATAAATTCGCAATACTTTTTCCCCAGCCCAATATAACTTCATTCGATTAGGTAACGTCCATTTAAGGAGTTCTGCATGGAACGAAACAGGTTAGGTTAGGTTTGGTATGGTGAATGTGACAACACGTCCCAACCTAGTTCCAATAACTTTTGGCGAGCGACCAAAGATGCGTGCTGGGAAACCACATAAATATGGGCGACGTTCTTCTTGGTCAAGTTAACACTAGCTAGATTCACAAACATTCGTCTCACGGAGCGCGCAAAACACGCGAACATTGTGGATCTCAGAAAATGATTCCGTGTGTTTAATGTGTGTCGATTGCTCGGAATAACTATTGCTTTCATTTTCATTTCGTAAAACAAATGATTAATTAACAACTTTTCGGATTCAAAGCGTGTTTTATCGCTCCTTGTATTCTATAAAACAAAAATCATCAATAATACGTTCGTTTGAGAGACGAATGTTTACGAATCTAGGGTTAAATAGAACTTCATTTGCGGCATTATACGTATATGTATAGTATAGTATTTAATGGAATTAGGATACGCGAATATGAGATATACGAAATATACGACAAAAAAAATATATAAAATAAAATAAAAAGATTAAAAATACGAATGTTAGATAAATAACTGAACTTCCGATGTTAACTTCCAAGCGTAATACGATATAATGTTGTAAATTCGATCGTTTATCCAATATATAAATATAAATTGTTATTTAAAATAAAATATAACGTTATATCGCGTAGCGTGATATTCGCTAAAACAAATCAAATACATCTCAGATGATTTCGGATAATTAGGACAGTATGTCGTAGTCCTTTTTACATTTTTTCTCGCTTCCTGGCGTTTACGCCAGGCTATCGGATTTGAGTGTTAATCGAAGATCGACCGATCGGAGAGCGCTTCACGAGTGACGAGACTCGTTGTCTCTCGGGAAAGGAAGCCAACTTCTCCCCCGCGGGAACAAAGAAAGGAAAAACAATTAACGTTCGATCTTAAATACTTCGCTTTAATGGAATTTGAGCGTCTAAAAGTTTACTTTGCCCGTGAAAACGCGAACTCGGTCCTCTCTGTCCCTAAAATCGGTCCTCTCTGTCTCTAAAAAAAGAAATTTCACGCGAAGCGCCAAACTTATCGCGACTCGGCGAACTCGTCGTGTCACGCGCACGGACACACGTTCGACGTTAATAAATGGAGAAGCAGCGCGGTTCAACCTTAAAACGCGCCATTGTCTACGAGAGCAGAGATGGACACTCTCGGACCAGCGAGAATGGAGGTTGGAGCGGAAAACGATTAGGCGAAAACGACGGAAAAATAAATTTCCTACGGTCCCTCTCGTTATTCGACTGGAAGGAGCAGAAGCGAAACGAGATTACCGTCGTTGTACGACGCGATACGACGGAGAAACTAATAACCGATCGAAGGCGGTCGGGCGGGTTCGTGTCGGTAGATAAGAGATTCGATCGAACGAACCTAAGGACCGGCGTTTAATTTCGGAGGGCGCGAGCACACCGCAGGGAATTAATATAGATGGATACGAGTTATCCGCGATGCGTAGCGGGGTCGCGTTGTGCCGCTGACGTGTATGACTCTCGTGATGGGGATCACCGGACGACTCCTGACAGGACATTCGCCGAAGCAGGACGATAGATATCAACCCGTTTTAACGTAACTGTCGGCCGGACGCTTTCGCTTCTCTGAAACTGACACTGATGGCTTATCTCCCGTCGATCCGACGCGATACGCCGCCGTAGGGCCGACCGATAACGTCGTTGGATCCTCCAGACGATCTCGACGGATATCCTCGCTTTTTTAATTTTTTTTTTAGTTTTATTTTATTCAATTTTTTTCCTCGATGAAAGTTCGAATCGCGCGCCGATTCAAAATGGCGTCGGGGGAGAAGAAGATGGCCGCTGTCGTGCACGAACGCGAATCGAAATTCGCTCGAAGAATTTTCGTTCGGTCCTTCGACATCGATACATCGATATGTTCTTTTTTAACAGTCGTTGCGTCGCGAGAAATTCTACGTTCGATCGGTTTAATAAAACCGTAGATCGCGGATCGTTTTTAAAATTCGCGGAGCAAACGAAGCGACCGAAATCACGGTAAACGAGACGAGAATGTCGTAGGTTCGCGTAGCGCGTAATCGCGTGGAAAATTGGTGTTTTCCGACTTGCTCGTTCGCGTCGCAACGACGAGCATTGGCGTATTTACGCGTACAGCTATTTTGCAGAGCGGTAACCTCAGACGTTAGCGAGTACACGTGGAATCTCGACGAGTGCGCGAACGGTAGGAACGTCGAGGCCAATCTGGCGGACCTCCGTTCGACGGGAAGCAAATCAAATTCTCCGACAAAGCATGCGCGCGGCAATTAGCGCTTCGATAGGAATACCGCTTTGATCAACGCATCGACCACCGTAGTAATCTTCCTCGTGATCATCGAATGCGCCGCCGGATTATTATCGGCGAAATCTCGTAGCTTCGTCGTTTCAATTAAGGCGAACGAGAAGAACTTTTTTTAAACAGAGGCTTTTTGTTGCTCGAAAATTGCTTCAGAATTTTTTTTTCTATTTATACGAACAGAGAATCGCTAATCAAGAATTACCTGGCTACGGGGTTCCAACGATTCGCTTCGTAACGATCGAAACGTATTCGAAAGTACTCACCACCTGGAAGAAAGAAAAACCGATCATAAGTTATAATATGTTTGAAGCATTTTATAACTACGATGTCTTTTTACACTGTTTTTATTATTGTTCGGTGCAGCCGAACGGAGCTGGTAGGCGAGTTACGTGCCATATCGCTATTCCGAGGGTCGCGCCTTCGAATCGTATCAAACAAAAATAGACTTTCGGCTGTGCTTTAAATTTAGACCATTTATTGTGAAATAATATTTAATCCAATTTTTGTGCAAAATTACGTGAAAATTTTTAAAAATAGATACAATGAAAAAAGATTTTA
>JAITYT010000277.1:220981-244340 GCA_025433975.1 Liostenogaster flavolineata | reverse complement strand
AAATGAGTTATAATTATAAGAAATGTCAAACAAGTCATTTTGACCCCCTTGGTAGTTCTAGTGTTAATATCTATCCGTAGGTGATTAAAAAACGTAATAAAATAATATGACATTTTTTTGTCATATTCGTTGCAAACTATCCGACAGTGAAGGGGTTGAACGAGTCTCCGGTCGAATCGCGGTACTCGAGTCGCTCCGATGTCTAGAAAAATAGAAAACGTCTTCGACGACGTACTTCGTCGTTAATAAAAATTAGCTTCTTCGTCGCGAATGAAGAAGCGAACTCGCGTAAACATTCGCCTTCCTCCGCGGGGAAGTGAAAAATGATTGTTACCATCGTTGCTATCGTCGTAGTCGTAAGACGCGGTCGATTAATCGTCGCACTTTCGTCCCATCTTTTCACCCTGGTGATCGTAGTTAACCGGTGGCCCATTAATAATCGTTTGTTCGGTACGAAAGACATCGAACAGGCCCGATTCAAGAGCATTGGATTAGGCGCATTCGTTATATCTTTGCTGCGGGTGCCGTTACGTAGCTTGCCTCGCTTCGAGTATAGAATGTAACGGGCGAATATAAGTAATGGATGCCCGACTGTCGAGTACCTTTTTATTATGACGAATGACGCAGGAGCCTCCGCGAGTATTCAAGAAAGTAAATAACGCTGTTGAGCTCTGAAAACTTGACCGCGAAATAACGAGCTGAAAAGCGCCGCCGAGATGAGATAGATACGTTGTCGGAGGGCGAAACGTGCACTCGATCGTCGCTTCGTTTCGAGTTTTTCTATGAATGCGCCTGGGATTCCTGGCGCAATTCGACGCTCCGGATTCTCACTGCTCGATGGAAGAGAGCGCAATGTCGTAATGTTTTACGAACGGGAACCTAGAAAAACGACGATTAATTATCCGGTTACGAATTTTGCCGTCGTCCTACTCTCGTACTTGAAATTAAATTTATAATCCGTCATAATCGAGTCGTTCGTTGCACAAATCGATCAAAATGTGACGTGATAATTTTTCTCAATTATATATATATCATATAATAAATTTGCCATTCGAATCAAAGATATTTCGAAAAGTGGAGTTAATCGATTCGTGCACTCGACGACTCGATTAAATAGGTTTTAATTTACAAATGTAATTTCTAATTTAATATATATATAGAAATTCAAGTTACCGTGGCGTACGGTAAAAATACGCGTATTTGTAACTCGCGGTACTCGAAGGACTGTAAAATATCTCGATCCTCTTTTCTTCCAGATTCAGATCGATATATCGTCGATGTTCGAAGAACGTCGTCTGAAATCCAAAAAGATTGCGTGCTTTGCTACCGTACGATTATCGAGACAACGACGCGTCAAAAAAGGGCAGGAAGGGTCGACGGTCCATCGGCGCGGAAGGGCGCACGGGCGAACGCGACTCTTGGAGGGGAGACTAGAAGGGTGACGCCTTTCCAAGGTCGAGGTACTCCGTACCAGAGACTCTGTAATCTACAGGAGAACCCTTTCAGGTTTTAGAGCGGAAGAACGCAAACACGTTCCCCCTGTCGCGTTTATTCCACCTTTCGTTCCTTCCTCGTATTCTCGTCATCGTTGCATCGGTACTTTACGCTCGACTTTTCGCGCTTCTGAAAATTAATACGCGACGCCCATGTAAATCCAGTCGCTCTCTCTTTCTCTTTCTCTGTCTGAGAAATAGGAAGCATATAACGTTTCGATGGAGATTTATTTCGTCGTACAGGGACTCAGAAAAGTGCTCGAAAGATGACATTTTTATAATTGAAATGGCTACAGATAGTATTAAACGTAATTTGTAATATAAATTTCTAGATAATAAATCTAGCTATATTATAAATAATTCTATAAATTTAGCCGATAACGCTAGACGTTGCGTTTTCATTAATTTCTGACGAATTTATTTACAGGAATTCTTGATACGCCATTTTACAAGCGAGCGACTTCGAATTTACAGTCGAAATTTCAGTCAAATTATAGTCAAAGTTACATCGAGAGTCAAACGATACCAGCATCGAATTATTTCATTCGATTACCGAAGAAATTTTGTTCGTGTTTTTCGGATCGGTCATTCTGTTTTTTCCCAACGGTTTAAAACATCCCAACAACGTAAAAAAACCTAAAAAAACAACAATTTAATATTATTTTTATAACAAATTTTCCTGCTAATCGTAGGTTTGGAGTATCGAACAAATGTAAGACGTCTTAAACAACTTTCTTCGATCTTTAAAGTGCGAGTCGTATACGCCCCACGCGGCCTCCAAAATGACACAAGGACGAACTTCTGCAAAAAGGAAAAGTTCTGCCTGTGAGCCAACTCGTGGCGGATTTTTTGTTCATACGACAAAGTCGACGTTCGGCCAGAGGAGAAGAAACGTCATCGAACGACGCGCACGGTGCGACATCCATAAAACAAACTCCCCGAAAGGAACGAAGAGCAGGATGGCTTTCTCGCGCTCGATTGCCAGTGGCTGCGCGTACGAGCATTACCTACTTGTACCGGAAACAGGAAGCAGCGAGAAAAGGTCGTAAAACGACACGACGAGGGTCCTCTTTCGATTTGAACGCTCTTATCGTTATTATGCCGCTCGACGGTCACAATGCGAGCCGCGTATTGGTCGACGAAAAGGAGAAAGCTCGAGTCGTTTACGATTGCGAGGCGAAAGAAAGAAAAGGGAAAAAAGGGGAAGGAAAGAAAAAAGAAGAGTCGAGCAGCAGAAGAAGAAGAAAAAGAAGAAGAAGAAGAAGGACGAAAAGGTGGCGCGGAAAGGAGAAAGAGAAAGTGCATTCGGTTGCTGGAACGCGGAGCACAAGTACGCGAGAGAGAGCCGGATCCTTTTCGTAGTTTATTCTTCGAGTCTCGACCGAGGGGCGAGAGGTCGGAGGGGCTTCTCGCGTAAGTACTACGGTCAATAGGTTGGCGAAGGGCGGGAAGGGGTGGGCGGGGGGAGCTCGTCATTATTTTCTATGAGGCGAGCCGGACGAGGAGGGTCGCGGCACAAAGGCAACGATGAATAATTATCAGGAGTGCTTAAAAGTAAGACAAACAACTAACCGCGCTCGACTCGACGGCCAAGTGGCGTATTTAACGAACGAACGAACAAACAAACAAACAAACGGCCGACCGCGCCGAAAAACGAGTCTCTCGCGCGTTACCTGTCTACGTCCCCACGATTAAGAACAAGGATTCTCCTTCTAGTGTTTACCAATAAATATTATTTTTAATCAAGTCTTGAAAGTAAGAAAGTAATCAATTCTTTTTTGCATTTATTTATTAAAGAAATCCTAGATACTAGTCGACAAAATAATTTTCATTTTTAAAAAATCGTTAAAATAAAATAAAATTAATTTTTTTAAAATCTTCCTTTTTGAGATCCTCTCCTTATCGTTGGAATGGTCATCGATAGGTCACTATTTCCGTATATACGATATTATCGTCAGATTCACCCCATGGTACTTGAGAACTTTTTGCCATATATCCTTACTATTTGTGGAATTAACGAATCCATCGTTTTTTAATAAGTTGGAACACTTAATTCGAATGACAGGAACCTTGCTTTTATTTATATAATTTACAGACTTTTCTTGGTAATTAGCGTTAAGTGAAAAAGTGTTCAATTTTGACGTAACAAAAAGATATCGATGTTGTTACTTTATTGGATTGCATTTTTGTTTAATTACACGACTCAGTCGTTTAGGCACACCAGAAATAATTTTGTTCAGGTATTCTAGCGGTACGTGTGACCATTCTTCGATTAACCGTAGTTTTAGTCCTTCTTTCGACTCGATGGTCGATATTCTAAGTAATCCCACAAATCTTCAATCGGATTTAGATACGGTGACGGAGGTTGTTATACTTTTGAGCAATCGTACAATAAATATTCTTCGACTGTGCGCGATTTGTGTTTAGGATCGTTACCTCTTCGTATATACGAGTATATCAAGCACATAAGTAGAACGCAGTGGTCACACATTAAGTGACGGACCTAAATACGCGAGTAAATGGAGATTTTCCTCGGAAATTGCTGGGAAATTTGACGAAACGCGCGAAATCGAAAGCCACGTGGTCGAATTTTTAGCGACGATACGATCGAATCGAAACGTCGCCCGACGTCTTTACTGGCCCGTAGGAAAGTCGATGGAAGACGCGGAAGACGTCGAATAAGAAGAGAGCGAAATGGCGAAAAGAGTATCTCTGCATACGCGACGGCGTTATGGCCATAAAATTTTACGACGCGTCTACATCGCGCCTCCATTAGCGACGTCATCTCGAGTTCTCACCTTTCACCATCTCGCGACGTCTTCGCGCGTCTCTTTGTCGTTCTTCGAGGACGCTGTGCCAGTCGGCGGAGTCCGCGGCTCTTTAGCCTCGAATGTAAGTCCGTACCGGGAACTTGCGCATTACGCGAGGTAACAACCGCGAGACGCGTCATAACACTCGCAAAGGGACCTTTATCAGGGAGGAGTTTGCGGATTTCCAAGTACTTTTCGGTCTCGCGGATAGCTAGGGTAGCTTGCGGTAGTCTGTCGGTGCCAGAGTGAGAGAGAGAGAGAGAGAGAGGAGACGAAAACGGGCTGGTCGATGCTAAGAGCACGGCTCGACCCGACTCCGAGCGGTAGTTTCCCTTTGGCATCATTTAGATAAAGTGCGGAGGTTCTTTCCAGTTCGCGATTACTCCCGTCCCTTTCCTCTTTCCGGCGCGATTCCCCCGCCGGTTGGAGCGCCATATCGACGTGGTAAAATATCAGAAAAATTCCTCGGCAACTGCTCCTTTTGCTAGGTCGAAGAGACGCTCGATCGACGATGGAATTCGACAATGTCGATTGGAACGAGGCGCTCCTTTATTCGACGCGATTTCTTTCCACGAACAAAGCGCTTCGACGCGTAGTCGTCCGCAGTTCTTAAAATTGGCTGGAAACAGTGGCGTACCCCGAAATTTCAATTTTAAACCATTGAGGGAATTTTGCGGGGACCGAAACAAATGGTAATCCGAGGGTGTTAAATCCCGGCTATATGGTGGATGCATCGAAATTTCCCAGCCGAGCTCTCTCAGTTTCTGCCAGGTCGTCAAAGATGTCTGTGATTTGGCGTTATCGCGGTGAAAGACAATTCCCTTTATATCGGCCAATTCCGACCGTTTTTCTTCAATCGCTTGCTTCGATCGTGTTAATCGTTGACAGCAGAGACCCAAATCGATCGTTTGACCAGAGGGCAAAACTTCATGATACACGATTCCCTTCCAATCCCACCAAATACTCAGCTTTACCTTATTTGGCGTCAATCCGGCTTCTCGAACAGTAATCTCATATCTGATCCATTTTTCGTCACCCGAAACACGGTCCAACAAGTTTTTCATCGTGAGTTCGCGTGGCACCCAAACATCGAGCTTCTTTTCGTATCCAGCTTTTCGCAAACGGTTCAAGACTGTTTTATGGTCGATCTTTAGTTCCTGGGCGATGCTACTGGGCGGCCAACGTAATACATGCACTTTTGTGGCGTCCGATGATCCTCGTATCCATTTCGAAACTGTGACGAAGCTTTTGAGAAACACCGGACCGGTACTACCCTGTCGTATCCGAATAAGTGGCAGAACTCGAGATTACTGGCGGAAAGGATGGTTGGATCGCGCGAGCGGAGCTTAGGCTTGCAAGGGGTGAAGTTAGCGACACGTCCAAACTTATCCACCCTTTGTTTAATTTAACGTTGCTTCGAGTTAGCCGCTAACGCGCTAGCGACCAACTCGATCCGGAGGAGCGTTCGTAGTTACGCGATTCTAAATGTTCGCTACCGACTCCTTCCACTCGTGTCGCTTCTTGCTAGTTTTCTCTTTTTCTTTATCCTCTTCGTAAGCGTCGAAGATAACTACCGTCTCGCACCATTTGTCCTTCGATTTGTCGTGTTTATTTGAAAAGTAAGATAACGTAATACGATTTGTATATTAGGTCTACCGGAAAGTTTTGTCGTTTCTCGATTAAAAGAAAGTAATACGTTTTAGACAGACTAATTAACATTTGCTGGGCGTTTTAATTTTCATCGATATTAATCATCTCTTCGTGTATGTACCAAGCACTTAAGTAGAAACGCAGTGGTCGAAAAAGTCAATGCCGAAGTTTGAGATGATATTACGCGACGGAACTTTCCGGTAGACCTAATATATTTAATATATGGCATTACACTATATATAATGTTCAAGAGTTGCAGAATATAAAAATCGTTTTCTTTTTTCTTCAAATAATTCAACGTTTCTCATATTGCACGACCTAAAGGCAGTTGGAAATGATTGCGTCGTCGCAGGTGCACGTAGGGTAGAAACGATAGAAAATCGAGGAATTTACGCAAGTAGACGAGCGAACGAGGCTTGACCATCGCTTCGTCGATCGAGTGGCGTCTCAAACGTACAACTCGCTAATAAAATAATACGAAGATGTAACTAAGCTCAGTAGCGAGTGATAGAAGTAACAGAAAATTGAGAACGATCGACACAGCCACGCGGAATATTAGGTTGTTCGAAAAGTAATTATTATCGACAGACTACAACAAAATCGTCTTTCATTTCCATAAAAAAGAAGCGAAACGCGGCGAAGAGTCGACGCGTTTAAAATCCGCGCTTGGATAGGAAGAAGCGCTCGTATTCGAACGTCGTGCACGCGTCGACTCGGTCACCGATCTCTGCTGGAGAACGTGCCATTTCGACATACGAGTGATTTCATTCGAACGACTAGGGAATATCGTGCCTGTACTCTCCAGATACATCGATTTTACGCGCGATTTTACGAGCTTGTAAACCGAAGTATCTCGATAAAAAGAGGGACGAGGAAAACGAAAAACGTTCTACGAGGAACGTGGTAGAAAGGAACGAGGCGAATGGAGATAGAGAGGGTGCGAGGAAGTCCATCGATGCCGGAGCAATTTGAAACGCCCATGAAACATCGTCCATCGATCGAATTCGTTGTTCTCGTCTCCGATACATCGGCTGATAAGTTCCCGGTCTGACAAACGGATGGCGCCACAAATACAAAATTAATACTTTTTTAAAAAGTACCAACCTTCAAAGGCATAGAACGTGCTGTTCTTCGATTAGATTCGAGTAATCGCAGAAAATCGTGGGACCCGTAGATATTCGGAATCGATTTCGTGGCGAGTGGCTTGATGCAAACTTAAAGAAAGCGCGAGTCTTCGAGATGTCGTTTAACACATCGGCTGAAATATTTTTTTAGGAAGTACTAACCTTCGAAAGATGGCTGTAAAAATTTCACGACGATTCGACGTTTGGTTGAAAAGTTACGGTGGCTTTAGCGAAAGAAAAGAATTTCGCGCGTCGATAAAACGTTGCTTTAATTTATTAAAAGAGGTGGTTACATCGGAAAACATTAAAAAAAATCCGCAAAACTGTTTCGTGCAGATGCCAGAGATAACACATTATTTTTAGACCGGGAACTTATCAGCCGATGCGTTACGTCCAAGTTGGGAGATGCATCGACGCCGTTCATCGTGAAGATTTTACTATGCGCAAATCCTATCCCAGCGCGCTAAACGCGATTAACCTCCGCGTATCGCGAAGGATGCGGTAACGAATTCGCGAACGAGCATCGACAAATACCTCTACGTACCTACCTAGCTACCCATCCCTTAACTGGATTAACTTGTTCGTTAGTTTCGCGAAAATTGAACGATCGTTTAATTTACGTTGAATCGTGCCCGGTAATTGTTCTCCTAAAACCAATCTCACAACGTTGGAAAGGACGCCGAACGAAGCACGAACGATTATCGGAATCGTTGGTGGCGATAATTTTAGCTCTCGGTGTAATTGGAGTCACCGTATAATTGTACGAAGTTGAATTTTCAGCGGGATTTGCAACTTTCGGGAGTCGCGAAGAAAGGAAATGGCACGCGATCGGATGAAATTCTTGGATGTAGGAAGGAAAAAGATGTGGAAAAGGGTGGGAACAGATTTTAAAGTCGAACGAATCTTAAATCGACGATTAACGGAGATAAATCCATACTTTTCTACGAAGGTGAAATGGACGTGCGTTTTATTCGTCGTGGAATATTTCTATCTGTATTTTCTCACGTGTCCTGCAACACGTATGATTCGAATGAAAGCTCAAAGTCATGGAATATCGATGCTCGATCGCGACGGAAAACCGATAATTCTTGTTAATCTGCGCCTTAAACGAATCCTACGTCGACGATTAATGGAGATAAATTTATACTCTGAATCCGAATGTGTTAAAAGTAAATATTTGTTACTTCGTAACAAACAGGCCGAATAAAATGAATTAAAGGTCTAACATAAAATATAATATAAAAAAAAAGAAATTTTTACTCGCGCACATGAATCAGTGGTATATGTTTTCGAAGTGTTGTCCATTGGAATTAACGCAGAACTGTAATCGTTTGCCAAAACTTCGAAATACATTCTAACGTAGATGTAGGAATGCTGCGACTGCAATTTTTTATACTATTTTCCAGCTCCGCGATGTTTCGAGGCACCTGAGCCTACCTCTAAACACTCATCGGAAACTTCATTAATTGGCGTTTGCATCGTTAGTTTCCCCCACTAACGCACTAACGTGCAAAGAAAATGGAAAATGATGAAGTTCATCGAAGTAGGAGAAAAAAGATATGCAAAAAGGATGGCGACAAATTTTAAAGTCAGAGCGATCTTAAATTGACGATTAACGGAGATAAATCCATACTTTTCAGCGAAGGTGAAAGGAAGAAGGCGGCGAATTAAATTCGAATGTTAAAAATATGCGTTTTATTCGTCGCGAAATATTTCCATAACTTCGCGTGTCTCTCTCGTTCTATGGAAATGTATTTTCTCACGCGTCCTACGATTCGAATCGGACCTCATGATCCTTATTAATTTACGATTCTTGGCGTGGTCTCTTTAGATCCGAAATAAAAGGAGTGACGTAACGACTTTAAGGGAAGCAAGGTGAGGAGAAGCGCGAAAGGAAACATTCATCCGTTCGTTACGATATCGTGAGCGTTCCTCGCGATTTCAAGCGATTCGAGAATGTAAAGTCAGCAAGGAGGGTGAAGGTGGCGAAAGGAGGCAAAGGGAAAAGACCTGGAGAGCCGGGTAGAGAGAGGAGATGGAAGAGGCGAAGGCCATGGAGAAGAGAAAAAGGAAAAGCAGGACGAGAAGCCACGGTCTTAAGAAAACTCGCAATATTTACTCAGCGGAAATCAGGCACGACGTAAAAATACAAATCGCCCTAATCATTATTTACTTTACTTTACTCCGAGCGTCGGCGTTCCTCCCTTCCACCTCTTCCATCCTCTCGCTTTTCCGTCCCACCGAAAGGACGACGACGTTCCCTCTTGCACGGGCGTTCGGCTTCGGAGCCACCGGGGAGCGAAAGATTTCGACCTTGCGCGATTGCGCGACTCCTAAGCGCCCCCGCTACCCGATTCGTAATAAAACACGAGGTGCCTGCGAACCAAGGACCAACGAATAAGGCCGCTCTGATTAAACGACGAAATTCTGGCGCCTTAAGGGTCGGTGTTAATTTCATCAGGCGCCTTGTTACCTCTTTCTACGTATCCGAAGGAAAGTTCAAGGTAGATTGGAAAAAATGTTTTCACAGTGTTAAGCGAAACACTCGTTTCTTTAGGCAAACAAAACTTTATTACGAGATTTGTTTACGAATAATTGCAAGTCGAGCAAGATTTTTTAACTTTCCAAATTTTTCATCATTCGATCGCTTATAAAAATTACACAAATTTTCTCGCTCTTCTCGATATTCCTCGCGTTGTAAATTAATTGTTTCTAATCGCGTGCTAACGGAAACGTCATCGACTTGTGCAGAATATGGATTTCGGATAGCGGATAAATTCGTAACGCGGGCCGTACGTGGACGAAATCGATAACGAATATAAGTTTCGATCAATATTCTTTGTCCGATATAATCGTAACTTTTTTATTAAATTACAGTAAATCTAACGACGAGGAAATCCGTCGGTTTAAAAGTAAGACGAAATCCTTTCAAGCGGGTGAAAGGAAGCTCCTCTGCGTAGTTACGGAGCTACGTCGATGCACACACGCATACGTACGCTCGTTCGTGCGAGAAGGTAATCTTTAACTCGGTTGCCGAGGTTTCCGGCACCCGTAGCTTCGATCACGACGTTAAGATAAGATTTACCAACGCTTTAACTGGGCCTCGCTACGGCGGTTAGCTTCGGAACTTGTTTTTGAAAAGCGGTAAACGCTGCGAGATCGTACCGGCGATATCGAAAAGCGGACGCGTTTAAACGATGCAACGTTCTCGTTGTTAAGCAACGCGGTGGTGAAGATCGTGATACGTGGCTACGTACGTGCTGGCAAGCGAGTCGATAAGTAACCGCGCCTTGAATTTTCCTAATCCGTTCGTCATCTCTTTCTACCGAATTCTACGAGAAAGAGAGGAAGAGCGAGAGCGTTTTCGATGCTCCAACGATTAATTCATTTTTCTTTCCTTAAAGATACTCCAGTAAGATTCTTCTTTCCTTTTCGTTCATTTATAGAGAGAATGGACTGAGTTGGTTATTTGGAACTTAAAACTTAAAAAAACAGAAGTTAAGAAAACTAACATTTTTAACGGATTAATTTTTTAAATCGCTCTTTCTTTAATTTTATCAGAAAAGTGTATAAGGTCGTTTTTCAAAGGAAAATGGCAGCATCTTAAAAACTCGACTTATTCCTTTCGGCGGCTGAAAAAGATAAGAAAAAACGAAGCGACGAGTAAACCCTCTGACAACTAAGAGGAACATTATTCGTTCCATTAAAATTTACAAAAATCTGAATATCGGAAAGTGGACTCTGAGCGATTGAAATATTATTCTTCTCTTCTCGAGGAACGATAATTCCTAAACATCGACGAATGAAAATGTAATTTCTTATTTAGATAAGACATTCGAGTAAGGCTTTGCAAAGTTTTTCCAAGTTCGTAGCTTTTAACGAGTCGGAAGGTGGTAGCGATCTTCCTTAGCAGCGACTCGATCTTTCCGTACAGAAAATTTCGTGGCGCGATACACCCCGGCTACGATCGACTCCCCGTGAAAAATGTCGCGACTCTCGCGGCGATCTTTCCCCGTATCTAGCGAAAAGTTCAACGAAGGAAATTCAATTTGGCTTACGTCAGACATATCTCGTCGCTTTTTCGCTGCGAAAATCTCGAGTTCTGGCACGGGACTCTACTTAATCTAAGATAATCGGAGCGCGGGGGAATCCGGGCGGTAATCGAGCTCGAGTAAGAAGACGGGAAGTTTCGGTAAGGACAAAGAAGGGTGGCGCCGGGAAAGAAGAAGAAAAAGAAGGGGGATGGGGACAAAACCGAGAGAAGGTCGAAAGTAGCGTCGAAGAAAGAATGAAAAATAAGTGGAGAGGGGTCGGGGACAAAATGGCTCATTGGCCACACGTTCGCCTAACTACGTTACTCGTGGCAAGACCATTTCTTCTCGATCAAGAGAGAGAAAGAGAGCGGGTTAAAAGTGCGCGCGCGAGAACAGAGACGGAATAGAAGGAATCGAGAGAGAGGGAAAAAGAATGGAAACGTCGTAAGGTCGCCGAGCTCGTGGTTCTTGGGAAATTGAATAGTGGTGGCGAAATTGAAAGGGGAAATTCGACGCGTTTCGGAGTTTCTTTCTTGCCTCTAGAGTCCGAATTTTATTCGGTCTCTCGTTGATGTCGCTAGCGACAATCCTCGTCGTCTTCGCCTTCGCCCTAGCCAGTGCCAATGAGGAATGGCGACTCTACGATCAACGTATCGTCGTGAATTTAGTTGCTCTCGGCAACGTTTAAATCTTATCCGTGCGCTCGCTCTATTAGGTCACTCTAAATCACAGTGGAAAGCGATCGCGAGATCGAAGGTAACCGCGCCCCTATGATTTATCGGGAGGACGTTCGATCGCAAAGGGGTTCGGTAACGCCCGGATAATGCTTCTTCGCCAACGAATCTTCGAACGTAACGTAAAGTTATGTAACTTGACGTATGACCGCAGACACATAAAACGCTTGGAGAACGTAGGAGCGAAAGAGAGCCACCGAGGGAAATGGTTTTAACCAGTTAGCAGTTAGCTCTTTCGAGAGCGCGCACCTGTGTCGTAAAAATCGGGCCCGAGTCGATCACAGAGTAAGTGTCGCTGTTGAAATGTCGAATCAAATCCATATTTGTCATTAAATTTAAATTAAATTAGCTAAAAAAAGCCTCTTTTGCGCTACATCTAAAAATCGTTACGGGAACGCATAAGTTCGTTTCGAATTTGTTATATTGTTTTATCGTTCGTTCTATTCCGGCTTGGTCTCAAAATATTCCAAATATCTTGAAATTTGAGAATATGTTTTGTTTTTCGCAGGAATTACAATTTAAATAGCCAATGGTCGCTATTTTTTACGCACGACGAGTATACTCGTGACACAAAATCCTCCCATTTTTCCACGACGAGTAGACTCGTCGATCACAGTCAACAAATCGATTTCTCGACTCTGTCGCGATAATTAATTGCTAATTAATAGTCGATGTTAAATAGAATATTTAATAAGAATTTAACGAAAAATTAATAGTTCGTTAACGGTTAATATTGAATTGGATATTTAACGAGAATGCTCGAGTTTAGATTCGTACTTGGTGCGCATTCGCTGTAGTACGACTGTTTATCACGAACGTTTACGAACTATGATTGAATGCTGAATCGCGCAATGTCTCTATATCGTCGCGAAATTTTCGTAAGACAATGTTCTCGCCGAAAGACGCTCGATTTCCCATAAGCGCCATAGTCGGCGTAACTTCTAAACAGTCGACTCCGAAGTTACACGAGTAATGGGTTTCGCAACTCCTTCCTGAACTTGAAATTTGCATAAATCGATGACTATTACAGAAACTACCGAAAGCGACGAAGTAATGGCTGTCGCATTCGACGGTTAACTCTTCGAGGCACGGCATTTTACTTCTTTTAAATTAAGCAAAATTGCTATACTCGTATCTTCATTAATGGAGGAGTCGCGTAATTAAAAGCATAAAAGAATAATGATAATTCAATTATAAAGGATTCAATTATATCAAAAATAAAAAGAATAAAAATAATTCATTAATAAAGGAATCACGTAATTTAAAAGCATGAAAGAATGATAATAGTTCAATTCAATTTTTTCTTATAGGATGGAACTCGAATAGTCTCATAGTATTACGTGGGTTCAAAAATGGTACTTATCGATTCTTTAGGTCACGGGATTATAGAAAATAAAAAAGAGCCATGTTGCGCAGAAATTTAATTTACTTTTAAATTAAACAAATCGCTATATTTTCATTAATAAAGGATTAAAGGATAAGGATCAGACAGTAAAGGAAATAAGTAATTCAAAGACACGAGAGAATAATAATAATTCAATTCGATGTCTTGTTAAGGAACGGGAGTCGAATACTCTTCTTCTATTTTCTTCTTCTTTCGGTTCTTCGTCCAAAAAAAAGTCGAAATTAAAGGATCAACCGCGCAACGTTAGCGACGATCGGAAAGACGCGTTGTGACGTCACCGTCGTCGTCGTAGATAAACGATCTCGCTCTCAATGTATCGAGATAATCGGAGGCAAGCGCCGACGAGGCAGGCCAATTTTTCTTTATCGTACGTCGTAAGTCGTACGAGTTTCGTTCGAGTTTAGTAGTGACGAACGACACCGATTAATCGCAGATTCGAGAAATCAGCGTGCCGTGGACGTCGCGTTTCTCCTTCAGCGAAGTTCCATGCGAATTTCTCTCGACTCCGGTCGTCGCCAGTGTCGTCAATTGGCTCTCAAGGGCGCGAAGAAGTTCCGAATTAGAGATCAATTACGACAGAGGCGAAATTAAACACAAGACTTTTTACCGATAGCACGACGACGGCATTCCTTTCGCTTTTAATTCTGCTCGCGAATAAAGTACGCGGCCGTAAAGTAGCGAAAAGTTCGTTATCGTTCTCATGTTTTCATTCTCGCTATCGACGCTGGTTTTTCGCAATTTTTTGCCTATAATTTCGTAGTACGTTTCGGTCCTTCTGGAATTATATTTACTCTACGCTAGAGTGTAAACTACGCGACCCGTGCACCGAGAACGTATCGCGCGATATCGTTTTAATTGAAATATTATTTATTTATCTTTTTTATTATTTTCAACTCCGCACGTTTCGCGACCCGACGAAATAACATTTTACATCGTTTTTACCATTAAAGCGATCGTTGCTCAAATATATGACTTACAAAATCATATAGGAGGCTTTTGTTCGGGCAACGTAGTAAACAATTTCACCGAACGTACGTACGAGCTTGATGGTAACGGAAGAATTAAAAGTTATTTTCGCTGTGAAAGTAGCGAAACGTCGAGGGAAGTTGAGAGTTTGCACCGAATTTAGCGGCATTCTTTTTATGTACTGCATGTACTTTCAGGAAACGTTCGTCGATTCCGTATCCGAAGAAATGCAACGTAACGTCGCGCGATTTCAACCACTTTAGTGTCCGACGACGATATTCATTTGAAAAGGTTTCGAGGACTACGATAAATATTTTTTGTCATTTTGAAGTAGAAACGTTCATTCTTTGTTCGTATAAATGCTATTTAATAACAAAAATAAAATGAAACGAAACGAGTTTTCATAGGAGTTTTTATAATTGATTTACTATCGAAATGGCAACAATAACAATTTATCCAACTACGATGCTTTCCTTTTTTTTTATTTCGGTCGACCAAGGTGTCTTACGGCGACCCTAAGCAGTGTCAGTTCGTAACCGATCGTCGACGCGTGTACATCGGTGAAACGATGTTCGTAATTTCGACGCGTATTTCGCGTCGTGTCGCGTCCCGCATATATTATGCACATATATATATGTGTGATATAATTTTGAGCGAAGTATTTTAAAACGAAGCACAGCGTATTGACCGACGTCGCGATTTACACATTGGCATCGTGTTCCTATGACGATTGCATCCTTTAACTAGATTGTCTTTCACAGGCTACTTCCTCGAATATAACAAAACATAGAGACGAAATTATTCATTTATCGATTATAACTTTCTTTTAATCGTTTAAAAAAGAAATGAATTTGTTACCGAACGACAGTCTTTACTGAAACGAGTAACTTTTGTTAACAATCAAGTTCTCTGTCTGGTACAGTTTGCGAATAATCTTGCGACATCGAAAAGTATGTCAATCCGCTTATGTTCGTATGTACGATGCAGAATCGTTGTTTTCAAGAGATTTAGAAATTGTTGGAATTTTTGCTTATCACTGCTTTCCCGAGGATCGCTGGTATCTTTGACACGTTTATACGAGTAAAGTGATAAGTCCGCGTAAAATAGAGCCAAATGTACAAATAGCACGCGTTTTGTTTTGTCCACTCTTCAATTAAAGAAACCAATCTCTCTCGATAGAAGACATTACTCACGAGTTTTTAATAACAGTCGAAAGGTTTCAACCGCACTTTTGTCCGCAACTTCCTTCTGCATCGTGCTAGTTTGGCGTCTAGCATCAAAAGGATCAAAGGAACGACAAAATTACGCCAGTCGACCCTCGAAATAAAAATCGATCAGTCGCGGATCAGCGATTCGACCAGGAAGAAATCCTCTTATCACCGGTGTCGCGGTGGCCTCCGATGGAGAGCTCGTTCGCGGCTCTCACGAAGGAAGCGGATATCGCAGGGAGTCGCGATCCGCCGCGGTGAAACGAACAAACGTCCGGCGCACGTAGCTCGTATTTTATCGGAATGGGAGTATAATTAGTTGGAATAACGGAAGATACCGTGGCGCCATTACGTAAGCGGTGCAATAAATGTAAATCAGGCCGCCGTGGAGCCGGCAATAATTCGCGGCCAAAAACACCGGCGCGTCATCCGGCTCTATTATCATCCGTTGCCGAGAGCCCCGCTGCTCGTTGCTCTGTTTTCTCCAAAACAAGGGAATAGACCTTCGAAGTGGCCGCGATTAAACCGAGTGCCGCCTTTAAGAACGGGATTCTTCTCGACGGAAGCACGCCGGTATAATTTATCGCTCCTTTAATTCTCGTGCGATGTTGCGCCGCGTCGCTGTCTCGTGACCGCGTTAGCCCTTTTAATCTCGTAGCGTGTGCTCCAAGTTTCGATTGGCCACGAATGGCCATTCGAGTTAGGAATTATTAGAAAGGATGAATCGAAGATGTATATAGAGTAGAGAACATATCGAATTATCAATTTTTATTATTAAAAAAACACCTGTAATTATTAAAATTCAGTATATACTAGATGCTACGGTTTTCAAGTGTATTAATATTGTGGTGGTCGCTACAACATTATTTATTACGATAGAAATTTAAGTTACAGATTTATCGGCCATAGTGACGCGATCGTGGGACATTTATGAGCCGTTCACTGCACAAATCGATTAACTCCGTAATACAAAAAGTGGAGAAATGCGATGGAACAATGTACATGGCTTTTTAAAATTCCTTATATAATTTAACGTTAGAAATATATACAAATATATACATAAACAAAAATTTTATTATTGCAACAATTTTCTTTAGACTACGGATTTAATCAAAATGGCTTCTGAAATAAATAACATATTATTTAAAGGCCAACGATATTCTGTCGTGTAATAGTCTTTATTGTTTGGGAAATTTATTATAAATATAAAAAGCAATGATTGAACCAAGTGCAGTGATCAGGTCGTATAAGTCCTGATCCAAGTTAGCCTTGGCCAAATTGATGATTCACGTAGAACGCATGCTGCTGTAACTGTGTTAAATGCTGTAACTACTTACATTGTCAGCAGCAGTAAATATTTCTTACGACGTTTCGAAGTAGAAATTCGGTTACCAAAGGCCATTTTTTATTTAAATAAGTGCTTTTTAATAACGAAAATAAAACGGAACGAGATGAGTTTTCACTAGAATATTTCAAAACTACTTTTTCTTTTGTATGAGAGTGCAATTGAAACTTATCGATTGTTATTAACGACCGATGGTGAATGTATTATATCGGAAGTAATATTTAAAGATCGGTTTTGTTATCAGTGTTGAACACTGACAACAAAAGACAAATTGAGGATACGACACATCGACTGATAAGTTTCCGGCCTGACAGACAGATGGCGCCACAAATACAAAATTACTACGTTTTAGAAAGTACTAAAGATACTCGAAGTTCAAAACGATCCGACGTTTGGTTCAAAAGTTACAGTGGTAACAATGTAAAAAGAAGAATTTCGTTTATTGACAAAACATTGCTTTTCGATGGGAAAAACACCGTTGAAACGAAAACTTGGCTTGATAAGCGTTATCAGGACTCTGCACGAGGGAAATCGGCCATTACTGACTGGTTTGTTGAACTTAAACTGTCTTGTCGTCCAAAAGAGGTCACAAAGTCGTTTTAGCAAACCTTAAAGCGAAGATGCGAGAGATACAGACGCTCTAAAGATATCGAAGGAACGCGTAGGCTTCGTTTTGCATTACCGGGCGTTACTTTTAGACCGGGAACTTATCAGCCGATGTGTTAGCTCGGAGATGGAGGTACGAAATACTCGAAAAATCTTTTCTTCGTCCAATACGAATTACGTCGATAAAACGCAACGAGAAGCGGTAGCGTTTTCTTTTTCGTTGATTCATTTTGCTATAGAGAATCGATACGTGGGAATGGACGCTGAGGCGAGAGGAAACTCGAGTTGTTCGCTTGAAATGGGAGAGACGGATCATAGAGATTCGACGGAGAAATTCATTTCACCGGTGAACTCGTTGCTCTGTTGGAACCGTGGAGAGCGCAGCCATCAAAATCGGATGCTCCATTGACACCTCGAAGTTTCGATCGTCGCCGTCGTCGTCGTCGTTTCGCGTCGTTTTTTCCCATCGTATTTCACAACGAAATTTCACGAGTTCGATTTCATTCAAGTTCGTTTTATTTATTCCTCGTAAACGGTTTTTACGTTGCTTTGATTGTTTTGCAGAATATCGTACTTTAGAAAGTTACAGAATTTTTACGTATTTTATTTATATAATGGATGACTTTTGTTTTATAGAACACAAGGAGTACCGACTCGCACTTTAAATCTGAAAAGTGGTTTATTAGTCGTTAATTTTCTTAAAAAAAAGTGAACGCGCTAGTTATTTCGAGCGATCGACACATAATAAACCGCGCCTGTGAAACCAGTGTTTACGAATCTTGGATTAAACCCTATAGAAGTTGCAGTGTTGTAAAAATTGTGCGTAGAATGGTCGAAGCGCAACCTAATCAGTATATCTTTTAATACGCTTGGGTGAGCAAAACGCGCGGCGAAGAAATGAAGTCTGCGTTAACGTTCGTATTTTACTCTTTTTAACTAACGCGATTTTTGATTGTATTTTCTGGATCGTCGCATTGTCTGGGAATTCCATGTCGATAAGGAATAAATAAAAGAGTATAAAAATGCGCGACGATCGCAGGCAAATACGCGAGAAAGAGCTCGGATATTCGATGGGAAAAATAATAATAACAAAAAAAGAGAGAAAAAAAAAATAGGAAACATCGCTCCGACATTTAATCGCATGGTTTCAGTGAAATTTGTCGGTCGTAAACTGGAAGCTTACGGCTTCGTTACGTTTTAAAAGCGACGATATATTTTTGTTTCGGTTTAAATAAATAGCTTTTGTATCGACCTTGCGGGGAAAAGAGCGACGGTAAAACGAACGAACGCTGCTAGAGTTATTCGTCGAGGAAAACAAAGCGATTTATATTATTATTTCAACGAATTTCGCCTATCGATCGGAGCGTAACGAAATTCACGAAACGCGAATCGTTCGCTTGTTCATTTGGGAGCGAAAAAACGACCATTCGCGTTTTCGACGAACTCTAAATTCAGGAAGGAATCCTCTTCGAGTCGAAACGCGTACGCGCGTCTCGCGATCCTAATTTCGACGAGGCAAGCCGCGACTCCCCCGTTCGCGTCTACCAATTTGCGTCGTTGTTTCCATCGAGCCGCCTTTTAAGGACGACCTAATCACGCAAAGGGGACGACGACGAAGACCTAGAAGGGATCTGGGAAAGGAGAGGGGTGGAAAATCGGAGGGAGGCGTCTCGTTATTCTCGCGATCCAACTGGGTAACGATCCGAGTACGAACGAATCTCGAAACTCGTCCGAGTCGATTCGACGTTTTTTAGGAGAAAACGCGGCTTAGATCGGTGCGTATGAAGCGTCGGATTTTTAATCGAATATTTAAAACTGCATATGTTTTTTTTAAAGCTGTTCGTTTAATCGAAATATGCCGCGTTTGCTTCGATACGCTTTTCCCGACGAGATTCTAACGCATCGATGCCTGTCTTAAGGAAATTCTGATCTTTAGGGTCTCGATAAACTCCGATATGGAATTTCGTAGTCCGTCTTCATTTTTATACCGTCCAAAAAACTTCCAAAATGTGTTTTAAATTAAAAAATTGAACATCGGTTGGCGAATAGTCCGATGAATAAGCTGGGTGCTGCAAAATTTCATATTTTAATTCGCTTAATTTCGCGATTGTTTCGTCGATCTATTTTTCTCGCCTTGCCAATCTCAGAAAGGCGTGGCAATATCGTCGAAATACAGTCGGTTCGTTTTCACGAATGCTGTGAGAGCATCATTTTTCACAGACGTTTTGTGTCTTCCACGCGGTTCATTTTCTAGGGAAAAATCACCAGACCGAAATTTGTGTAGCCAACGCTGCATTTTTCGCAGCATTATTACCGAGTTTATACTCATAAAAAAATTGCAGCAACATAGATCGAACTCATATCCTTACAAAATTCAAAACAAAAAATATTGGTCTGCCCGAAAAGTTCGTGCTGCTTTTGAAGAAAGTTTTTTTCTTTTCTTCTGAAGAAAAAAAATTAATTATATAATTATTTATTTTACATATATAATAAAATAACAAATAAATTTAAAAAAAAAACCGAATGAAACGGAACTCTTTCGTGAAAATCTTTGTTGAAACGTGACTCTGAGAGTGAGACATTTCATTCGCACCAACGTAATATCCGACACAGTGAAAGAGAAACGGAGAGGAACGAGACGAGTCCTCTCGAAAAAACTCTTCGTCCCTTGGAAGGAATCGAAAGGCGACGTTGGGCCCTGGCGAGGCCGTAGTCGTCTCACAATCAGATAGGCTGGCATTATTCGCTTACCGACAGTACGACGGTCGAATACGCAAAAATACGCCGGAGCTGGCTGAAGTGCGTCGCCGTGCTTGAAAAGGATAATAATCGGTCGTAGTTGACGTCGGGCGAGTGGGAGGACGCGTGGCGATCCTTCGTGGCTTTTCAGACCCGTGCCAAGGTCCGTGGCTCGCTTTACATGCAGCACAATGCGATGGGCGTCGTTATGGCCGAACGAATCCATAAAGACTGTCGTCTCATTCGGTGCACAAAGCGCGCTATTTTACCGTTCCTTTCCCCTCGTTCTCCTGCCCTCTCTCCGTAGCAGCGCGTTTCTCTTTCGTTTTCCTCCGTCTTCTTTTCTTTTACCTCGCGGTTGGTATGGCGTATTTGTATTCGTCGTAGTCGAGCGTCCTTTCGCTTCGACGAGAACGAAAAGCTTTCCCTTTCGCGGCTTCCTTTGACTCGTCTCGTACTTCCTTACCTACACGCATCGGTCCGCTTTTCCTCGTCGCGTTATCGTCCGAAGACGCGATTCTTTCGTTCCGTCGTAGTAATGCCATCGTAATCGCGATGCTTGCGGAGATTCAAACCCCTTTTTACTTCCTTTCGAGATTTTCTACGGTTCGGTAGAGTTTCGTATCCTGTCTGATTCTGGAGATCGTCGCTGAGAAATTTGTCGAATCTTTTCGATATTTTCGTAGATTCGCAATTGAAATTTATCTTGATAGACTTTATAATATTTTATGCGATTATATTCGATAATACTTGCGCTTTGGTATGCCGAGAACTTTTAACGCTAAAGATACCGGCATTTTCGTATATCCTATGAAATGATTTATTATGAATTAAACGTACGTTGATTTTTGGAAGAAAATTGTTGATTTATCGAAGGAAAAAATGTACGACATATACCGATAAAATGGTCGAACATATGTTTTCATTTTTATAAGAGATATGAACAATTAAAGTAGATTTTCAAAAGGGTCGTTTGAGCCCGTTTGGTACGTTTAGTGTTAATTTCCAGCGGCTCGCGTAGAATCGGTGGCAAAACTTGTCGAATCTTTTAAGCGCGTCGTAGATCACGTTCCTAATCGAAATTTATCCTGACGGATATTATAAGAAAAGTTCGTGCCGCTTCTAAAGAAAAGATTTATTTTTTTTTGAAGAAAAAGAATTAATTATATAATATAAATAATAGAATAATAAATAAATTTTAAAAATAACCGAAAATCGGCACGAACTTTCCGGACAACCCAATAGTTTATAGAATACACATGTAGGGATTTTATTAGTATAAATCCCTTCGAAGGTGTAGGGAATTTATCGATACTAATTTCACTTCTACAGTCGCAGGTGGAGAGCACTCAATGCCAGGTTCGAGGTTGTAGTCGACTCGATAATACTTGTACTTCGGTATGTAGTAGACCTTGAATTTCTAGCGATTCGCCATTAGCTCTCACGCATGGTATTGTCGAACTAGACGTTTCAACGGGATGAGTGTTCAGTCGAAGGAAAGCTTACGTACCGGTAATTTAATTCTTGGAATTTATTTTAACTGGCTCTCGCTCTGCGTTAGGATTAGGACAAGATCGAAGAATAAGAGACGTACGGAGAGAAAGTACGTTTTATCGTACGTATTTGGGTAATCTGAGAAAATAGACCGGCAAAGCCTCTTCGATTGGTGACGGAATCGCACGTTTGTACGTACGGGTTAGACACGCGAGGGATTCGACCGAAGACGAGAAGAAAATAAGTTTCGTCTTAACACGTCCACGCAGGCGTGCATCATCGGTGGGTCACACCGTCCCATACTGTCCCTTCGGGCGGCTTTATAGTTAAAAATATTAATAATAACATTTTAAAAATAACTTATAGGACAAAAATTCAGTAGTAAAAACATGACAGTGATCTATCTCAGCCAAGACGACGACGGCGAAGATGAAGACAGATAGGATAGAACCAAGGACATTGACCCAGCGAATTGAATCGACCGATTATTTAGCGAGTTTGATTAGAATAATTAGCAATAATTAATATTTTATTCACGACGAAATCAAAGACCAACGAACATAACGATTTCTTTAGAAACTGAGCTTAGCACGTGCTTACAAAAAATCTACGAGACTCCATAAATGAGAACAAATATTCGTATGCATTTCCGAAATTATTTAGCGCATAGTATCGTGCATACGAGTAAATGTATGTGTACGAGCGTATGTGTGTATCGTTCGCGTCATGTTTTTGTTTTGGAATAGAAGTAATATATCCTAACGGAACAACAAATGGCGTTAGTTCCTCATCGTTCGTAGAAGCGAGTGGGTCCGCGGAATAAAACTCGTAATTACGTCGTGCGTAATTTTTGATTTATTTATTTTATTCATTTATTTAATTTAAATATAAAAACAATACATCTTATCGATTTATCTAATTTATTTTATCTCGTCTGAATATTATAAACATAATTTATAAAACAAAGATTCAGTAGTGAAAGCACAACGATTCGATATTATAAACGTAACATAATTGTTTATTCATTACGATGCGATTTTATAGAGCATTTTAAACTGTGTTGCCTGGCTCTTACGACGATTGCAATACGTCCTTACTTTTTTAGTTTTCTACCTGTTCTTTATTAGTTACTGTCTACTTTTCTTTTCCAATTGCCATTTCTCCGCTGTGTAGACTATCGATCAAAAGGCGATAGATAATTGGTTCTCTGAATTTTAGAATATTAATATGTTTATTACCCCTTCCACACGAGTTACGCCGTGTGGAGTGTGGCCAGACGAGTGGAGCGTCGTCTCAGAGCAAAAAACAGGAATGTCGGCGTGAACGTGTGAAGCAGCCTCGTGTCCATCGAGAAATCGTTTCGTTAGGAAGGGGAGAGCGCGTAATCGCGTTGGTTCTATACGCGGCAATTGGTGAGAAAGGGTCATCACGGATCACGATGACGGCAAGAGACGGAGACACGGACGGTCGATTGGCGATCGACGATATATAAACTTCCCGGCTCGGTGCTTTTATGGGCCTAATATAAAGGAACGACCTCGGTCAACTACCTGCCAACAGCTAGACAACGTTTTATGAACTCCCACCGCGATAACATAACGTAATCTCTTCTTCTCTCGATAGCTCTTCTCCGCTAGGACGAGCCCCTCTCTCACTTACACGAGCATATATGCTCACGTGTGCGAGCGTGTGTATTTGCACACCATCGAAGCGTACGTGACGCGTTTTGGCACGTTTTCTTACGGCTTTCT
>JAITYT010000277.1:155825-171299 GCA_025433975.1 Liostenogaster flavolineata | reverse complement strand
AGGAAAGATTTTATCTGTTTACTCGCAATTTGTCCAAACAGTTTGCTTTATTTTATTCGAATCATGGACACGTTGTTTGTCTCACGATAAATATTTCTTGACAGCAACGCTTAAATCGATAGAATTGCGAGAGGAAAGATTTCATTGTTTTTCAGTTTACTCGAAATTTTTCCAAACTGTTTGCTTTATTTCATTTTATTTGGATCATCGACTCGATGGACGTCGCGTTCCACGTACGTATCGAGTGCGTCGTTCTCTCGTCGTTTTCCTTTTGAAAATACGCGGTCGATCGTGTAACAGGCTTCGCACCGCGCGCGAACGATAAATATTTTCCCTCGCGTTTCAGTGAAACGATCAACGCAGCAACGTCCATATCGAGATCGATATTAACCCGAAGGAATACGAAAGAGCTTTTATCGCGACTGTCGCCCAAAAGCGCGTGCAAATTCGCGTTATCAGCGTCACCCGTTCGCTCGCGCACGTTATCGTATCTCGAAACACAACGCATCGCGCTTTTAAAATTCCCTTTTCAATTTCCACGAGGTAAGAGCGCCACGACAGCTCGTAGATATTTAATAACGAGTTTCCCGTAATGACGGCGCGCGGCAACGAATCGTAGCCGTTAATGTATCGTGCATTGCTAGCAAAGGGCACTAACAGAGTTCGCGTTCCCTCGTTACAGCGCTCGTCCCGTAGGGACGCTTGCGGTCCATGGAATTAAAGCGATTCGTTAGTGCCCAGAATGTAACGCGTCGCTCGGAAAGGACGAGCCACGCACAATGCCGCTGCCGGCCCAAAAAGTCAACTGTTCGTGGTGAAAGAGTCTCTCGGCTACGGGGAAAAAAAGCACCAAAAAAGGAAGAAAGAAACGAGGCACCGCCACCATCACCACCTTTTAAAAGCTCGACGTACGCGCGCGAACAAAAATCAAAAAAGGAAAAGCAAAGGACCGCTTAGCCCGTTTCCCCTAACCAGCTGCCCTCTTCCATCCCAGTATTCTTCCGTTTAAAGTCAGGAACGCGGTGCGCGTGGATTTCTACCCTCCTTAACGGCGATGGGATTCGCTCTAAAGTGGCGTAGGTGAAGTCGGCGATGGCAAAGACGCGAGAAGCCGCGAAAGAAAAACGAGGCGTGCGTCGTACGCATTTCCGAGACGACTTCGTCGCGAAGCGTAAACTCGAACAGAAAGGGCGCAAATGCAAATGGACGCCCTTCCTTAATTAACCCTTTGCGGCAGAGGATTTCAGCTGTGCCGCATAAATTCGAATAAATATACAAAATATGTATCGTGATTTTTTATATTATTTTTCCCTTTTGACATATTTCATAAATGGATATATTTTTACCAATAAAGGTTTCGAGAAATAAACTATTTCGAGGTAGGACTAAATCCCACCGTGCCCCAAAGAGTTAACTGCTTTGTTAAGGCGCTCCCTCGCGGGAGGAATCCAAAGCTCTTTCGCTTTCGGCTCGTCTCGTCGCTCAAGTTTCTTGAATATGGTCGAACCGAGCTGGAACGAGCTACCTTCTCTCTCCTTCACTCTCGGTATTTATCAAAGTCGCCCGATCGCATTAATTAGTCGTGTTTAACCCTTAGGTTTACCGGAAAGTTCTGTCGTCTTCGAATGAAAAGAAAGCAATACGCGTTCGATAGATTAATTAATATTTAGCGAATAATATAATTCTTATGGTTCCATACACAGAAATGCGATGGTCGAAGGAGTAAATGTTGAAGTTTGTGATGCCATTAAGTGACGGAACTTTTCGGTAGACCTAATGTATCGGGTTGGCAACTAAGTGACTGTGGATTTTATCAATAGATGGTCTTAGCACATTCTTTTGTATCGTCAACGTGCTCAAAGCACCTAACCTGTACCGTTTTCTTGTTGTTTAGACTTCCACCTTTAATTTAGTACAAAAATTGTATCGGCTAGTTATTTAGTTTCGTTTCTATCCCAATTTAAAAATAAAAGAACAAGACACGCGTTTCAAACATATTGCATAAGAAGTTAGGTGCCGTATATGGAAACGTAGCCTTGAAAGAAGGGTAGTGTCAAAATTGGTTTGCCAAATTTCGTTCTGGTGATTTTTCATTGAAAAATGCGCCACGATCTGGCCGTCCAGTTGAAGTCGATGAGACTCGTATCAAGGCCAGCTCCTCTTGCACAGCTTTTGGCACGGGCTACCGTTCACACGCGTGTATTTAGAATCGAGAGAGCCAAATGGCGTAGGCCATTTAGAATCGCGATTGTTCGTCACGTATCGAGGCGAGTGAAAAGTGAAAGTAAAAAATGAAAAGCGGAAAGTCGGTAGACCCTAGCGAGTGTCGCGTCGAACTTACCACGAATTAAACTAGCCAGGTGCTTCGAATGTTAACAAACTCTTTAGATTCTTGAATCCTTTCCTGTCCAACGTCGAGTCCGGCTCGTCATCTTTCTTTGCAGCAAAGAAAAATGATCGATAAAGCTCTTTAATTTAAATTTCATTTTACTCAGTTTTCCTCAAACCTTTACCTAATTTTACTCAAACTCGATTAAAATTGCTAGCTGGACAATAAATCGATGTAACTCAAAAACTGGACCATACTACTGGCAATGAGGAAAATTAATTTGAACCGCAAAGGATTAACGAGTAACGAATTCCTTGTATAGGACAGGCTAGGCTAAAAAGGCAAGCGATGTCCTAGCAGATCCTTCTGGAGAATGGGGCTTGGTTTTTATCGACCGATCGGTTGGTCACGCATTCCTGAGCCATCCTGTCGTACTTGGAGGAAAATTCTCGGGGTGGAGAAAGTTTCGTTGCCATCGTTACACGAACGACGGTATCGCGTCTGGTGTTCGTCATCAGAGGGAGAACCATCGACTCCCGGCGGCCATCGGCACCGTTGCGTCGCGGACCTAGGTCCCCGGCATTCCGCTAAGGACGATGGAAGCTTATTGCGCCCCTTCCACTTCGAGAATATCGACTAGGTTGGGCCGAGGTCGACCAGGGCGCGTCATCACGACGCGTCACCAGATACGGAGCTTCGTGCGTGACGAAAGGTACTAGCGAGTCCAAGGGTTTTTATCCGAGTAGCTAAGGGTACATGGTCGCCCGTATGTCCGAGTCGGAGCAAGTCTCCGAGTGTTATCGCCGTTCGGAGGTTAGCCGACTGTTGAAAACGAGGTAGCCGCGTAAGAATACAGTCCATTGACTAAAGCGCGTTGATTGGTGGGAGAAACGGAATCGGATCTTTTTCTCTTTCTCACGAACTAAGCAGCTGGTAGCACGTCGGCTGATAAGTTTCCGGTCTGACGGACGGATGGCGCCACAAATACAAAATTAATATTATTTTTAGAAAGTACTAACCTTCGAAAGATAACTGCACAAATTTCATGAAGATATAACATTTGGTTCAAAAGTTCCAGTGGTTTTAGTGAAACAAAAGAGTTTCGTGTGTTGATAAAACATTGCTTTTTGATGAGAAAAAACACCGTTGCGACGAAAGCTTGGCTTGATAAGAGTAATCCGAACTCCGCGCCAGGAAAATCGACCATTATTGACAGCTAACTAGGTAGGATCTGATAGTCGTTCGAGTTTCGAAACCTACAAGCGTACATCGTATAATTGAGACCACTTACTTAAACCTACAGAATTGATTTCATTTATTGGTGTTAAATCAGATTGTTTAGGACATTTATTTTCGACGTAGTACCTGAGAGATCTACCGAGGTGTTTATTAGCGTGAGATTCGTCTTGATTGGCGATTGATTGGCAGGAGAAACGGAATCAGACCTAGCTCTTTTTCTCGCGAATTTAGCAGCCGGTATTATGCGGGTTAGAGGAGCTAACTGGGATCCGATAACACATGTACCGAGTCGTTCGAGTTCAGTCTTCAACAAAAATACGTTGGTCGAATTCTACGTGAGCACGAAACCCATAGGCGTATATCGTATTATCGAAACCATTTACTTAAGCTTACAGAATTGATTTCATTTACTGGTGTTAAATCTGATTGCTAAGGATGCTTCCTAGAAGGAACTTCGTTTCATGGATCCCCGAGAACGAGCCGCGTAAAAATACAGTTCGTCGAATAGACCACGTTAATTGACGGCAGAAACGGAATCGGACCATTGTCTCTTTCTCACGAATTTAGCAGCCGGGAATTATCGGATTAGAATAGCTAACTAGGTGGATGTATTATTAGATCCACCTAGTTGTTCGCGTTAATCTTTAACAAAAATACATTAGTCGAATTCTACGTGAGCACGAGACCTGTAGGCGTAGATCACATTATCAAAACCATTTACTCGAATCTACGGCATTGATTTCATTTATCGATGTTAAATCAGACTGTTAAGGAAATTTATGTTTGCTATAGGATTACAATTATTAAACTGATGAGATTATATTTTATCTTTATATTTTATATAATAAGCCTTATTAGTATATTAACAGTATTATTCAGGTTAAAGCAGCTAATTAGGTGGAATCCGGTAATACATCAACCGAGTTTAGTCTTCAAAAGAATACTTTAGTCGAATTCTACGTGAATACGAAACCTACATGCGTACCTACGAGATGCGTACCGAGACGCTTCCAGCTGAAAATTCGTCTCACGGATCCTCGAGGACGAGGAAAGACGCTCTTACGTAAAGTACGACTCTGTGAGCGACGCAAATCGTTCGTAGTCTCAAAACCTATCGCTTATTCGTTAATGCGAATCATGCCGCTCGCGTGGAGCTCGCGTACTAGCGCGTCGTATTTATCCGATCCCGTTTGAGTTACGTAAAGTAGGACAGATTACCCAGGACGATTCAACTTGGCCGAGCGACGTTAACAGCTTCGGAGGAGGATAAGCTCGTGTTCCCGCGACAGGAAGAGGTTCGAGGTACGCGTCGGCTCCACCCAGAGCCTCGAGGTCGCTCGTCGAGTGTAAAACTCGAATACATGGACGAAAAATAGAATAAATAGATGTATCCGAACTTTCAAGGCGTTGGCATCCCGCGTTTGTCTTCGTTAACCCTGTAGCGTAGTATTCTCAAGTGCGATTCTTTATTCCGTCGATACTGTTAAATCCAGCTCTTAGTCTGTCTCGGATCGCATCGTCCATTTCAAGCTCTAGCCAATGGTTCGCTTATCGCTTTTCTCGTACAAACGTGTTTATACGTTTCACACATATCCCGCAAAACCATTGGCTTAAACGTACGGCGATTCGCCGGCTGGTCGAGCTTCGTCGTAGATAGATCCATCGGCTTACAAACACTTGTTGGGTATTTCTTGAGCGACATCCTTTCCCCGGGCAACGGGTTATTCGGAAAATATTTCAAAAATGTTACTTTTGAAGAATATCGTTGAAGAAATTTTGAAATATTTCATCACGGAGTTTAACGTCTTTAATTGATTACCTAACGTTTTACTCGGCGCCATTTTGTCGCGAAAACGTGCAAAACATAGTTTTGAAAGCAAGTAAGGTATTGCCTTACTTAACGATGTTTGATTTACATAAATTTTAGATATCGAGGAACATATATTAGCAAAAAAAGAATTAACACTTTATGTCCTACAAGCTTGTACTGAACGATAAATTTTGAAGCATTTCCCAATATTCATTGCAGACTGACTAGTGCATGTTTCATAATTATTGTTTATTTATATTTCATAGGTTCTTTTCCGACGTAAAACCGGCCGATCTTCGTCTTCGTTTTAGCACCGTGCAGCAAGCACGTCTTTTATTCTCTTATACTAAACCTTATTTCGTCATTAAAGTCGTGCGCATTTATTTCCTCAAAACCCAACCCGATCGAAAAGGATTTCGACGAAGGATCGAGAGGACAAAAAGTAGAAAAAAGTAAAGAGGAATCGGGACGAAGAAGATATTTGTCTTTTGGATTAATTTTATTACGTCACTCGGCGCCATTTGATGTTTGATCGACACGAATTTTTAGACATCGAGAAACATATTTGCGAGCGAAATCGACACTTTATTTCGTATAATTTTGCACAGTATGATAAACTTCGAACCGGACTTAAAACCGGCCAAGATTTGATTTCTTGTGCCATTTTAACAGAAACCAATCACTAACAAACTTCGATGCTCGGATAAACGATTAACGAATTAAATTAAACACCAACTTGTATGTTAATCCCAGTGACACGTCAGAATTGCGATGTCTTTTCAGAGGAAAAAAAACAGCATCGTATGAAATCAGCGAATCGGCGACTTTCCCATCGATCGGCTTGAGATATTTCGAGGAATCTCTTAAACACGTCGCTAAATCGTTTCGTTGACAATGGCTTTCGGCGACGATCGAACGAAACGCGACCATCGTTCTTTCGTTACGAGCGTCAGTTGGAATATTTCGCGTCAGACGCAACCGATTCGAAGCACGAGGCACGAGGAAAAGGCAGAAAAAAATAGCGCGCGCATATAAAATCGCGCGTTCGCCGGAGGTTGTCATTAGCATAGATATAAAAGTTGGAGGGGGAAATTCTTTGGAATTACGCGGGACTCGCGTCTCGGTCGTTCCGAACCGCATTGTTTCGTATTTTCTTCCATTTTTTCTCTCTCCTTCTCCCTCTCGCTCTCTCGTGAATTTTACGAGCGCGGTATTCAAACGAATACCACGGGAGTTTACAAATTTGGAGGTTTTCGCGTTTGTTTGCATACGCGAGAACGTTCTCGAATTCCTTCCATATTCGTTTCACCCCGGGGCGTAAAAAGTGCAGGAAAGTTTATCGGACGAGCGAATGTATCACTATCGTTGGGTAGCTCAGCGCGACGGTAGGTTGGAGTGGAGCGCGAGCCAAGTCGAAACGGAAACGTTGGGTCTGTGCGGAGGTGTCCTTTCGGCGCTTATTCGGCCGGTTTATCGAATCGACGAATTAATTCATTATCGCGGGTATCGAGCAACGCGTATTCAAACACGTCGTATTTACACGCATCGAACAGCAGGTTTTCGAGCGCTCGCTTTCGATGCATTCTCGAGTGGTCGGAAGGCCCCTAAAATTGCGAGGGCGCGTTTTCGCTACGGAGAGTCTTGGCGTAATTTATTTTTCCTTCTTTCGACGAAGCCACCCAACCGCGATAATAATTCAAAGCGAAAGTAAAGTTCCAGCGTGAAAATTCGATATTCGAGCCACGATTCCGCGGAAAGTTTGCGAAACTTTTGAGGTATTATCGCCGAGTGGAGGTCTTTTCCTGGAATCCACGTTCTCAAGACGTGCCACGGTAAAATAATAATTCGAGCGACGCCTTCGAATAATAAGTTCTCATTAACATTTGACGACAAGGGAGATAAAGAAGATAATCCATCGACACCGTTATTAGCATAATATTGTACTCGGTTGGTCGACAGCCCGCGCTTTTTATCGCGTCGTCTCCGAAGCCTCGCTCACCGTGCGCCATAATCGAATTGTGCACTTGTTTTGCTGCGATTTACTTCGTGCGATTTTTTTTATGCGGCATATAAATTCCAACGACGTTAGAATTATTACACCTTCTAATGTTTTCTATCAGTGTTGATATGTGCGCTACAAGGCGCTGTCGTTTTCGTTCGACGCGTTCTATGATTTTTATTCTATTCTTAGACACAAGTGCTCCCTTAAAATGAATAATTATAGCCAAGAAAAAGATTAACAGAAAGACAATCGCATTAGAAATAATAAAAGATGCGCGTTTTGGACTACGACGAATAGCAGTGAATTATGTGCATTTGGAAAATTTCCCCATCTTTATTATGACAAATTAAATCTTATTAAAATGTCACCATGTTTAACCTAATTATTTATTTTGTTTGGAAGCACTTTCTCGTGTATTTCGGTACATATGCTCTGATGTATTTTTTAAGCGTGACTTTTTTTACGAGCTCCCTCTCCACCGCATAAACAAGATTTTCTATAATGTAATAAGAAAATTATTTGTTGCGAGCATTTATGAAATTTCCGAATATTTTATTTGTGTAATTTTTTTTATACGGTCCCTTAACAGTACAGTAACAGGTTTTACCGTACTTTAGTCTTTTGCCGTTAGTCGGTGGAATTCGATCTTGAATGACGATATTAAGTTGTTGCTGTTAAGAAGGTTGTTTGGAAAATAATTTGGCTTTTTTAATGATAAAACGTTGTCTTTTATGCTCTTTATGACGTTTTTATGAAAAACTGTTGGGAAAAAACGAAATAATTTTCCGAACAACTTACTATCGAGGATGAATTTCGTCGTGCGAAAAAATAGCAGCGCGATTCATCGCCGAGTAATCAAGGTGTACCGAAATTTGAAAACGATCCATTCGACGCATTCCGATGAAATTAATCTTACCGTTAAGTCGACTGGATAAAATCAATTATGCCGTGCACTCGATGAGATCGCGCAGTTATTAGTTTACGTTAATGCATTAACCCGAACGAAAATTCGCGTTTGAATTATGCGAAAGAAAATTAAACGCCTCCCGTTCTTTACTCCGCTCGACTGTAATAATACGAACGAACGGATTTTGTCACCACCACGTCGACGACAGAGTCGATCGAATTCGAAAATTACGAGAAGATTGAAAGTAATATCCGTCGAAATTCTCTAATTTTATCATCGACGTTCGATAGCTTCCCGATTTATTATGAAATCGTACGATTAACGCGAACAACTGTACATGAAATTTACGGTATTTTATAGTTTGCATAGACCGCCTGAAGCTTTTCAGTTCAGTAGTTTTCGATTCTGTAGGTACGTGTTTCGATATATACGTGTAAATATTGCAGATCGAAGTCACGTATGCCGTTCCAACTGTGTTTTCGTTCGGAAGAACGATAATTCTTGGCGTTTCGACCTGCCTGGGATACTTATCGAAATTTTCGAAATTATGAAATTTTTTTCGCAGTTTCGATCGGCCTAGACGAAATATAGAAATGACAAAATCGTCGGTTCGCGGTCAATTCACTTTAGAACGAAGAGTGACGCGAAAGCTATTTGGTAGCGGAAGTACAACGGAAGACATTTGCTTTGGATCTACGATCTGGATTCGATAAAAAGGAAATACGAACTTTTTATAACGTTAAAAGAACGTTTTAAAAACAGAGCGTCGCGGTGTAACACGAGTTTTCGACCAAAGTTATTTCGATCTTATTGTATTTACGAGAACCTTTAAATCGTATTTTCTAATCGTATTCATTTTTAACCTATTTAGTAGCGGAAGTACAATAGAGGACATTTGCTTTCGATCTACGATCTGAATTCGATAAAAAAAGTGCAAGCACTCGTTAATTAAAACAGAGCGCCGCGGTGTAACACGAGTTTTCGACCAAAGTTATTTCAATTTTATTGTATTTACAAGAATCTTTAAATCGTATTTTCTAATCGTATTTCTTCACCGAGTACATTTTTATTCCATCCGCACGAACGAAAACATTCCAGTCGCAATACGATAATGTCTACTCCGATCGTACGATATCATTATCATTCCACAGTCGCGAAAACGCACCTGTATATATTCGTATATATTTTCGCCTTCGCCTCGTATCTTACCTACGTTCGACCAGTCCTTATTAAAGAAGAAATATCCATCGCGAGTCTCTCCCATATCACGAGAAAATCCTCTATCCGTTAATCGATGAGCGAAAACTAATCTCGATTCGTTCTTCCACTGACCGAGTGAAATAAAGCACGATGCTAAATAAACGACGAAATACGATACGTTAAAACGATTTATAGCGATCTTAGTCGAGGAGACATTAATCACCGGTGAATAATGGGACGTCGCAACGATACATGACAATGATAATAACGAAAGACGAGGCCGATTACGACCGAAGGCAGAAAAACGGAGGGAAAATAATTTTTTCCCTCCTCTCCGTCGTTTCCAAACGCGTATACGAGTTTTCCGCGTGACGTGAATTTTCTCTCATTTTGATAGGGTAAGTGTCCAAGCCGCAGTTTTGGTCCTATTTATATCTAGCATGGTTATGACGCGTGCTGATCTTTTTAAAATATATCACGCGCAGCTAAATTACCGATATATCTGTAAGCGATAGTGATCTACGTATAAATAAATTTATCTACATTTTTATTTGCTAAAACAATTACTGTAAATATTTTTTCTTTTAACAATTAAAAAATAAAAAATCAAAATCCTATTATATATTATTCGACTAACATTGACGTATCGATCTAAACTTTCGAATTGATATCCAAGAGATAGATTAAGAAAAGTTAAAAAAATTCTTTTCTTAATTTCAACAAAATAAATTCGCCGTCGTGTCTTTAGGAGCACAAGGAAAGATAAAAATAACTTTTTAAATCGTTGAAGTCGGTGGATTGGCTCCCCACCAGCTGAAAGACAAGGAAAAATAGGTCCCCAAGCAAGGGGCACTCGCGTTGAAATTCCACGGGAATACGCAATGCCGATAATGGAGGCGAAAGGAAACGCGTGGACGGCCTCGTCGCGAAAGTCCTTCGATATTACGCGGCATCCGTGAAAAAGCCCTCGCGCGTTTTTCCGCTCGCCCTTTACGTCGGCGGATACGATTATACCGCGTGATTCACGAGCGACGACGGCAAGGGGGAGGAGGAACGGTCGCGGCCTCGACCCCTCAACGACGCGTAATTTCAAGTCCCTCTCAGCCTTCCATAGAGACATATTTCGTCGCGCGTTTATGGCCCCCGCGACGCCCGTTTTACCACCCCGTACGAACGACGTTCTCGTACCGCCTCGTTTTGTCGGTCAGTTGATCTTACGTACGTTCGGCATTCTATTCGCGTTTGCCTTTTTATCGGCGGACGGATCCGCTGTTCTCGCCTTCGTCGTCGTTGACAGTTTAACCCTTTTACTACCTTAGAGCCGATGTATCGGCTTTTTATTTTCAATCAAGAGGAATACGTTAATTTTGATAGATGTCTTTCAAAGGTATTTTTGGCTGATACGTGAAGAATCGAAAGGTGGTGAGAAGAACGCACAATCGCCGTTAACATTTTGACCCTTTTATTGCCTTGGAGCCGATATATCGGCTTTTTATTTTCAAAAGAATTATAACCGACGCAATAGCGGCTATTTTTTTCTTTTCCTTTATTTTATGGTGAATTACAAAAGTAAGTGATTTAGATGAAGAAGTTTTAAAGTAAGATAGAAAAAAAACCTGAAGATATTTTTATTTTTAAGAAGAATATGTTTATTGTGATAGATGTCTCTCAAATTGTAAATCTTTCAAGGTATTTTTGGCTGATAGGTGAAGAATTGAAAGGTAGTGAGATGAACGCACAATCGCCGTTAACATTTTGACCCTTTTACGGCTTTACGATTTTGCGAGAAGTACTTTGAGCCGATTATCGGCTTTTTTCGTAATTTTGTACGTAATATGAAATTTGAGGTGATATTTTATGTAATATGAATATTTTATGTAATTTTATCGATAAAATTATATAATATTTTAAAGTGAAATACTAAAAAGAGACCTGAAGATATTTTTATTTATAAGAAGAATATATCTATTTGAATAAATGTCTTTGAAATTGCATATTCTCCGAGGTATTTTTGGCTGGTTCGTTAAAAATTGTAAGCTAGTAAGAGGGTTAATGGCCGCGCGTCTACGCGGTCAAACGTCGCCAAGGATCGGCCATATTTTTAAAGAATTAATTTAATGGAACTTTATGTAGATTTACGAAATAATTCAACATGTGCGAAAGTACACACAAAACAAAAAAAGGAAACAACGACAACAATAACAGATATTTCTAATAAATACGCACACTAACACATGCATTAGCGTTAAAGCGTGCAAAGTGCACGATTTAATCGTTCCGTACAAAGCGCCGCTTCGAGGTTCGGTCGATCGCCGTGACATAATCTCCACTTCGTTGAGAAATCGGTTTTGACCCCTGGGCTATTGCGAGCGCCTATAAGCGCTTATCCCATTGTAAAAGCTATCTTTTTTCAAATTTCATTTACATTTCATAAAACAAGTTTATACGAATACCGTTCAGCTATTCAGACTACATGAATGTAAATGGAAGAATGGAAAAAGAATTTAATAATCAGCTTTTTCTCTCTCGACACAGAGGGATTCTTCGTCTTCGTACGTAAAAAATGCAAAAGATGCGTCGAAAACATAACGAAAGGGGTTAGACGCATTACGAATGTAAGAAACGCGATGTAAGATTACGCATTTATCCATCTTTCGAATTATGCCCACTTTACTAGATTATCAGATACATAAAAAAGCTCAACATTAATATAAAATTGTTAATATTTATAGTAGCAATTCGGTTTGGAATACAAAGAAATATGTAAAATTATTTCAATGCAATGAAATTCAGTTTCTTGATTATCAAGATATGTTTTCACAAAAATGTTACTATACTATAAATACTACAAATTTAATATTAATGTAAAGCTTTTCTATACATCTGATAATTTAGCAAAGTGGGCATAATTCGAGACATGAATATTAAAAGTTAATTATTTGCAGTAGCAATTCGGTTCGGAATACGAAGGCATAAATAATATTGTTTTACGTAGTGAATTGTAGTTTTTTTATTATCGAGATATGCTTTCACAAAAATGCATCCATATTTACCGATGCGTGTCAAAATCTGCCGTAGTCGAAACGGAGAACGAGTCGAGGTTTTTTGTTTATTTTGTCACCTCTACACTCCATGAATTACGCGTACATCGTCTGTCTATTTCACGTAATTACTTATTCGCATTGAATGGGTATTTCAGCCGGTTAATTGCCTCTTAAGGCGTGCTACTGTACGTTTTGTAGCGCAGAATTTATCCCGCGAATCGATTAGAGCATCGCGTGAACGAGATTTCATTCGGAATAGCGCAAAATTCGTTTCACCCTTTTCTAAGCGCTTCGAACGCGTAGTACGCGCACTTTACGTGTTTCTACTTCGAAGAGAAGCGATTAAAGTTCTGACTCACAAAGGGCAATATTCCAATTTTGACTGAAATCGCGGAAAATTCTAAGCCAGGGAAGAGTGGAAACTGCGTATTTTCGTTTCTACGTCGAATAAAAACGTTTTAGCCCATAGAACCTCGTTCAGATTTTAACATCAGGTTTTGGATAAAGACAACAATGAAACAGGATCTATGGAAAATCCTGAAAGTCGAAACGTAACATCGCGTAAACTTCGAAAGACGTTGACGTTTTTTTTCGTAGACTTTTCGCGTTGTCGCTACGACGTCTCATCGAGACGGCGGAGTTTGCGAAGAGGATTTTAAGTAAATTTAGGAAAATCAGGAGAAAAAAAATAGAAAGAAAAAAGAAGGAACCGCAAGGCAAAAGGGCTAACAAACGTCGACAGTGCAACGACCACGAAAGTCACATTAAACCGTGCCGATACCGTCTGGTACGGCGCTTATAAAGAGACGACGCTGGAGGCACATCGAAACTCCTTCGTGCATATTCGTTTTAAAGTAAAACGCTTTGCGTAGAATACGTACGAGCGAAGGCAAAAGCCGAGCGTCGAACTAGACTCGAAAGGACAGAGTGCAAAATCGATAAAGCGACGTTGCGAAACCGGGATTGTGCGGTGTGTGTGTGTGTGTGTGTGAGAGAGAGGAGACCGCGGAGAACGGAAGAAAGAGAAATGGAATCGACGTACGCGAAAAGAAACGGCGGATGGAAAAGACTGGAGAGATAGAAAGACAACTGTGAGAGCAACGAGAGAGACAAAAAGAAACAGAAAGATTCTCTGCGAATCGAATCAAAGCTCGCGCAAGGCCTCCGAATTACGGCCAACTTAACAAATTATTGACAAATTTAACAAATTTAACAATAAATTTCTGCAATATCCGCGAAGAAATGAAATCTGGAGATTCGCAGGAATTATTAGGTTCGAAAAATCATTTCGTTTTTTTTCACGAAAAAACGTTTTTCTATGTATCTTGCTTTTATGGAAAACCGGTTGGGGAAAAACGAAATCACTTGCCGAACAACCTAATACGAAAATACAAAGGTAAATTATCGAAAATAGACATTTTTTCGTAGGTATTTATCCATCGATCGTTTCTCTATTCAGCTTTACGATTAGAATGAAAGCTTACGATTACGAAGTCCATCTTCGAATTTTAATGTTCGCGTTAAAATGTTCATCTTCGAAATTTCGTTCGTCGATTTTTGGCCAGGTTTTCACGATTTGGCCTCGTACTACGACGTATCGTCCGGATGTATTTACCACGGTTGTCGTTAGTTTAATAACGTTGAAACTTATCGCAAAGAAACTCCGCCCTTAAGACGCTTCATCGCGCGTTTCCATCGTTGCGTTTACACTGGCTGTCTTGTACAGTCGCGCGGCTTATAAAAAGTTTCTTTTTACTTCGTTGTAACGAGCTTTAGATTCGACGAACCAAACTCTCCAAGTGACGAAGAAGCAGTTCGTATTTTTCTCGATTTTTTCATCTTCGCGAAACTGCGAGAATAAAGTTAGAGTACAAAAAGCTTCGATCGGTAGGTAATCGCAAAAAATGTCGGAATTCGTTTCTCGTTCTTCGATTCAGCGTTGATCATCGATTCAATGAATTCGATTAATTTCATAATGAATTCTCGTACTGTTCTAGTGGCTTTTATAGATTTACTTGCTATTAAAAAAAATAACTTTCGGTTTATTTCGGTGGGTAAAAAGCCAAGCGATTCTTGATGTAACACATCGGCTGATAAGTTTTCGGTCTGGCAGACAGGTGCCACCGCGAATACAAAATTAATATCTTTTTAGAAAGTACTAACCTTAAAAAGATAGCTGTTCAAATTTCATGGCGATTCGACGTTTGGTTCAAAAGTTACAGTGGCTCTAGCGAAACAAAAGAATTCCGTGTGTTGATAAAACATTGCTTCTTGATGGGAAGAACACCGTTGAACCGAAAGCTTGGCTTTATAAGCGTTATCCGAGCTCTGCACCAGGAAAATCGACCATTATTGACTGGCGTGCCGAATTTAAACGTGGTCGTTCAAAAGAGGTGGTTACAAACACAACAATGTTCTGGTAAATCGTAAAGTGAGAATGCAAGAGATAGCTGACACTCTAAAGATGTCAAAGGAACGCCGTAGGCTTTGTTTCGCGTTACCAGGCATTACTTTTAGACCGAGAACTTATCAGCCGACGTGTTATTTGCCGCGTCTTTGAAACCTGAACGCGAACCGGTCGAAAATGCGCATTTAAATAGGAGAAAAGGCGAGAAATCGAATATCTTTACCGATATCGCTTATTATTTTTGCAGAATTCGAATAAAAGCAGTGCGACGGTATCGGCGCGTTGTAAACGCGCGGATATGGTCGGCCGCACCCCGATGCGCCAAAACACGTCATTGAATTTCCCAATTTCCCAGTTGTAACGCACCGATGCGCTTTTACGCATCCTGTTTCATGCATCGTATCCATCAAATATAAAATCCCTCAAATCCATCACTCCATGCGGTGCGATATCATCCTCCGATGGAAAGAGACGTCGTCGCGCTCCATTCTCCCCGTAATCGAAGTAGCGCCGAGCGAACTAAAGAAACGCCAGCA
>JAITYT010000277.1:127612-137803 GCA_025433975.1 Liostenogaster flavolineata | reverse complement strand
ACTCGACGCATCTCCAGCCTCTTCCGGACGCTCGCTAAAAGCAGGCGAATCGATCATTTCCAACGAAACATTTTCTTTTCACGGCGTAGCATTAGGACGAGGATGCGTCGAGTCGCATCGTAGTTTCGTAGAACTACGGCGTCCGAAATTGCATAATTTGAATGAAATTCGACCAAAATTTCGACAGACGTTGCAGTTTACACATTGATGTCGTGTTTATTGAATCGTTAAATTGGGTTCCTGGAGGATAACATTGTTTTTACTAGCTTGTCTTTCACAGGCCGCTTTTTCGAATATAACGAAATACAGAGAAGAAGTTATTCTTTATTATTATGATCATAAGTTTCTTTTAATCGTTCAAATGGTAAATGAATCCGTTACCAAACGATAGTCTTCGTTGATAAATAAAGTAATGTTCACGGTCTGATACAGTTTGCGAACGATCTTACAACATCGAAAAGTATGCCAATCTGACTGTGCTCGTGCAAAGAATGAATTTTTCTTTTCAAAAGTATTTAAATAAAAATTGTTTGCATCGCCGATGTAGACGCTGCTTTTGTTGTTTCTAATTTATTATTATTATTAATACATTAAACTCTGCAATCACTGCGATACATTATTCACGCGTTTTAAATAACAATCGATAACTGCAATTTCACACGCCACCATGTTTTCAATGCATTTCCAATGCGTCCCGTACCTCACTAGTTTCGCATCGGGCACTAAAAGGATTTACTAGGTATTTTTCATTTCGTTCGACGACGCTTTGCCATCTTTCCGTCGATTCGATGCTTCGCAATCGTAACACCGATAAAAAAGATCATTAAAAAAAGAAACATATCATCAAATAGTCGTAGTCGAATTCCTATCGAATCTCCGATATCTTTTCAAGGCCATCGGATCAAAGTATGCAAAAAGTAAGTCGACGACGAGGATTTCCGCGCTCTCAGGACAGCCCCCTTTCCAAGATGGCCACGCGACGACTTCTGGATCGCACTTCATTTATCCGGTTTCCAAACGATGCATATACAAGTCGATAATGTTTTTTTCGTTATCAACGGAATTCTCTTAATTTTATCGACTAATTGGAGTACGTTAAAAAATCTAGACGTACATCCATCGACAGCGAGAGGATATTTCATATACGATTCGAACAGTTTGCGGTTCACAATTAATTCATAACTAATATATTATCCGTAACTTGGTAAGTTGTAAATGCAAATGTTTGTAAATGTTTTCATATATAATTTTATAAACGTATCGGAGCAAAGATCGTTCTATTCATCAAAATTGTTGACAACAACTACTTAAATGAAAGACGAGCACCGCGAAAGAACGGTATCCAGAGGCAAAAGACTCACGCGGAACCGTGATCGTCGGAAGTCGTGCGAACGTCTTCACGGGCGGTGATTTCGCGAGGCCCTCGATAGGACGTCGTTCTCTCGCACGAGTAAATATTAAATTCGTATCTGACGGGGGATTCGGCGCGGCCATCTTCGCCGTGGTCGTCTCCGCCTTCTGCTGGATCCGTGCCGGAAGAAAAAGGCTCTCTCTACCTCGGACGCGTATGCAAAGAGCATAACGGTGTCCGGGATAACGTGGAACATTAAAGCGAGCGGATCGAAGCCACTACGCGAGATGAATATTTAAAGGAAAACCTTGCCTTCCGCTTCGATCCCACCTTCGATTTGCGTTCGCCGCGATTTCTGACCGTTCCGATCTTTCGCGGTCGACGTACGTGGAGGATTTTTCTTCCGTACGAGTTAACAAAGAGCACGTAGCGGCTGGGTGCAACGACGCGCGGCTAATGGACCTTCCATCGACTCGAAACGTCGAACGTCTAACGAGTTCGGGCTTCTTGTCGAAGAGAAGAACGACGTCCGTAACGAGACTCGAGGGATGCTGGGAGGTAGAGAAGGTTACGGAAGTCAGAAACACATTTCGAGCGACTTCTTTGAACGACAGGCCACTATAGTGGCTCGATCTATTATTGTAGCTCACTCGCTCACCGTTCGAATTAAACGATCGTTCTCGTACGTTTTGTTTCGCACTTTATTGCCTTCGGGTAGATCAACGCGTCGGCCGATAAGTTCCCGGTCTAAAAATAATTCGATATCTCCTTTGATATCTTTAGAGTGCCAGCCATCTCTTGCATTTGTCAGAACGATATTGCGTTTGTAACGAGCTCTTTTGGGCGACTAGAGCGTGCCGCATCATCGGTCTTCGTACGAACTCGTTTAAATTCGGCAAACCAGTCAATAATCGTCGATTTTCAAAAAGCACTGTAACTTTTGAACCAAACGTTGGATCGTCGTGAAATTTTTACAGCTGTCATTTCAAGGTTAGCAGTTTCTAAAAAAGATACAATTTTGTATTCGAAGAGCCATGTGTCCGTCGGAACGGAAACTTATCGGTATGTGTTAGAACGGTGTTAGCGATACGCAGTCTTTGTTTTTGATACGCCAGTATCGGAAAAGAATTGTTGTTACCAAAAAGTTCTGTCCTTTCGAAATGAAGAATGCGGCTGATAAGTTTCCGCTCTGACAGATAGATTGCACCACAAATACAAAATTAATATCTTATCGGAAAGTACTAACCTTGAAAAGATAGCTGTTCAAATTTCACGTCGATGTGTGGTTCAAAAGTTACGATAATTTTAGTGAAACAAAAGAATTTCGTATGCTAATGAAACATTGCTTTTTGATGGGAAAAAACACCGTTGAAACGGAAGATTGGTTTGATAAATGTTTTGAAAAATCGTACAGTGAAGATGCAAGAATATCCGACACTCTAAAGATATCAAAGGAACGTGTAGGTTTTATCTTGCATTACCGGGCATTATTTTTAGAAATCAGGAACTTATCAGTCGATCTGTTAGATGTTCTTATTTACATATCCTTATAATTTGTTAAAATATTTAACCTCGAAATGCCGTTGCAAAATAAAAAACAATCTGAAATGCCTAAAGTTTGTCTAAGCTTGAAAAAAAGAGGAAGTAACAATGCAAGCGTTTCACCTTAGATTATTAAAAGAAATTGTTATAAAATACTTCTTCTTGTTCGTTCGAAACTTCTAAAATAGCTCGCGCTATGAATACGAAGACTGTGACGTAGGCCTATGTGTCGTAGCGTTCTTTAACCCTTCGACTGCTAAAAGCGTATATATACGCTTTCACAAGCCTATCCATATTAACGAAAGACGTAAATTTCTACCCTCTGTGTTATTTTTACTATCTTCGTTATCGTTATGTTAAATTATCAAAATGAATTTTTTCCTCCTTATCAATTTTCTATTTCTTTCTTTATATTTAATTATCACCTATTATTATTAAAAATGCATCAAAATACCTTAAAGAGTTAAAAAAATGTGTACTTTTAACTTACTCTCGATTGTCAAGTTTTTAAACCTTAATATTCGTATCGAATCTCCAATAAATCTTGCCCAATCGTATCGTTAACTATTAAAGTCAGCTGTTTAAAAAATGATAATTCATTCGACAAAATTTAGGCGCGCCTACGAGGTTCGTCGTGGAAAATCTCTTACGCGTAGTTAGAAAAGCGATGGAAAGAAATGGCAATCGAAGCTCGTATCGGATTGCTTTCAATTTTCGACTGGAGAACTTTCGCGAGTTCCCTCGACGTTCGCGTAGACCGCACGTACGTTCGAATAAGCTCGATTATTTCGACCGATCGGATCGCTAATTAATCGGTACGTTCGTTGGAGGCAATCGCGGCCGTTCGAGCGCTCCTTCGCTTTTTCTTCCGTTTTATCTCCGGATTCCTTTAACGGATGAACGCTCGCGCTCCTTCCTCTCCCACGGTCCTGGAAACGATCGACTTTTCCGCTCGGCGTCAGTCTCGCCCTTATCGAATTTGGCTCGCGCCCGTGATATATGCGAAACCATTAGAGAGGGCCGAGGCTGCCTCCCGGAGCGCGTTAGGGCAGGCGCGAAAATCATCGCAACGAAGGACCCTTCTTCCAAGGACCCTCGAATTCGTTCGATCGCTTCTCCGATCGTTGCGGATTGTTTTCGTAAGTACGTTCGACGCCCGGAGAAATATTAGACCGGTCAGCGGAGGACTTTAATGCGATCACGTAGCAATACGAACGTTGGATCGCGTTCCTATGATAAAGCGTCTCTCTAAGAGATTCGACGTGATGCGAGGGTGCCGCTGGATCGAGCTGCAAGTCTCAGAAATTCCAATGGATTTTGCTTCGAATCTCGTAACGACGTAACTTTTTTTTTATCGCAATCGCTGCGTCAAGTTTTCGTTCTTTTCGGGCTTCTTTAAATTGCTTCAACGAGCGCCTCGAACGGTATCAATTAGGTATTAATCGGTATTAATCGGTATTCAATGATATTAAATGGTAATTAAATGAATTAAATGATTAAAAGGGCGCGAAAGAGTCATCGATTGTGGAGATTCGGACGAACCAGACGACTGGGTACGACGAAAGAGGGAAGCAGAGAAAGACAGAGAGAGAAACGAGTCTCGAAACGACGTAATTTTCGTGTTTATTCGCGATCGCCTTACTCTGCTCTTCCGATGATCGCAAATTTCAAAGCGACTAGGTACGATCGTGCCTCTTTAAACGTGCCAACGATCGGAAGAGAAAAACGGAGAGAGATAGAGATAGATATATAGATGGATAGAGAGAAAGAGAGAGACGAGTCTCGATGGCGCGACTTTTACGAGAGCTCTCGCGTTAAGATCGCTCTCAGCGAACGTAGAATTTTCCAAAAGAGTCGAATAAACCCTGACCCACCTTCCCTCCACCTCGTCGATGTCATTTCCTTGTCGTAAACGAAGCATCCGCCTCTCTTTTTCTCTCATTCCCGTATCGAGCTGCATTTGGCCGAACGCTCCGCGCGACTTTCGGTATGAGACGATACCGATCGTTCCGTGAGAATTAATGGAAGGCTATCGTTTGGCCGACACGCGCTTAAACGAGAACGCTTTTACATCCACGCGATGCTAACCGCGTAAGATAGCGACGGCCTGGATGGGCAATTGCGCCTTGCCATGGCGAAACGACCGTACCGATTACGTTGTTCAAGCGAGCGTTTCGTTTTCCGCGGGCGCATCGAGGTCACTGACCTCGCGAGACCACCGCCATTACGCGTCCCTTCGTACTTTTCTAGGAAATTGCAGCCTGCGAATAATCGACGTTCCACGGGCTTTGGCCAACGTCGATCATCGACCGAACGCGCCGCGAGCTTCAGCTTTCGCCTTTCTTCCACTTGGACCGATCGAAGCTCCAGTCGAAGTCCTTTCGCTAGTGACTGGCTTTCTTCACGTGCAGACGTTCGACACGCAACGTTGCATGCCGAGCGCTAACAAACGCAAATGAAAGGCGTTTGCTATCGCACGCGCCTTTCTGTTTACACGATAGTGGTACTACCGGTCGCTCGAGACTATCGACGATCCAGATTTATCCTAGCGTTCCTCCTTACGCTGCGATTTCCAACGTATCTTGACTCTTTGTCGTTCGTTCGTGATTTTAGTATTTAGTTATGATTTTAGAAAGTAAAATAGACCCGCGTGATTGGCTGTTCCCGTTATACGGTCGTACTACTTACAGTTTGCTCTTAAAATCTAGCCAACTAACGAGCTCGATCCTTTCTTCTTATAATTATGGCGTTTTAGGGCGCGAAAAGAGAAATCCGGGAATAACAAAGATTCGTTTGCTGGTTGAAAATGTGCTTCGAACGCGAAACGATACCGTTTAACCAGTTGAGCGTAGAATTTAGTTTTAAAAGCAATGGCTTTCAGCGTTTATTTTTATTATTTATTATTTATTAAAATCAAGAATTTTATATTTTTCAGGACGAGTGTACGCGTCGAACTCACCGTAACAGAGATTTAGTTTGACATGTATACACGTCGAACACTGAACTGGTTAACTCGGTATTTGCGGAACGATCTCATCGCAGTCGTGTTAACTCTTTGGGCCATGAGATTTTAGAAAGTAAAATAGACCCATACGATCGAATAGTTCGTGCTGTTCCCGTTATACGGTCGTACTACTTAAAGTTTGCTCTTAAAATCTAGCCGACTAACGAGCGCGATCCTTTCTTCTTATAATTATGGCGTTTTAGGGCCGAAAAGAGAAATCCAGGAATAACAAAGGTTCGATCGATGGTTGGAAATGAAATAGAAAATTCGTTTGCAGGATGAAAATAAGCTTCGAAGACGAAACGATATCGTGTATTTTTCTGTAAACATTATCCGAATAACGAAGTGTTCTTAATTTACCGGCGCAGAAATTCTTTATCGAGGTCAAAAGATGATTTCGAAGGAAGTCACTCGCGGTAGCGAAAAGGTTAAGAATTTAATTACGATCGGACGAGAGAAAGACATCGGTGATTTTTCATGATTTTTAATGTATAACAGCTTCCTCGCAAAGTATCTATTAATTCTCCGTCTCTCTCTACTTTTCTAGAAGCATTATCGATGCAAAGCGCGAAATACGCGATCGTATTATTATATTGTAATATTACAACGAAGTGTAATCCTTATCGAGGTCGAAAGGTGATTTAGGCTGGACCTCGCGACAGGTTAAACAGAACGCGTACGAACGCGTAATTTTCAGGAGAGCGCTGCTCGAGTAACCCTGCAGCGAAAGACGCTCGAGCGAGCAGCCACCGAAAATAAAAAAAAAACGAGCGCAACGAACGGGCCAATGGAAAGGAAGGGAGACTTTGAGAGCGGAGCGAGGTCTCGAGCGAAAGCCTCCGATGCTGAAAGATAACGAAAGCGAAGGAGAGCGAAGGAACGAAGAAGACTGCGAAGCTAGCGGAAAATGGGTTGACAGAGAGTTCGCGAGTGTCTAGAAATGAGAGCGTGGATGCGCTAGGCGATAAGGGATGATGGAAAAGCGCTTCGTGAAAAGAGCCACGGAACCATTGAGGAAGGAAGGATGTCCGTTGCTCTTGCGGTCGCGAAACTATCGCATCGCGCTCCAGCGGACGTTTTGTTCAACCTTTCGATCGTCCCGTCTCGAGAGGATAGACGAAGATTTTTCCAAAACGTTCTTCATTTTGGCGAATTCGTAGAAAATTTGTCTTTCGATTCGATCGCAATCGTACATTTCCAACCGACCTATTTCTTTTCATTTAATTCGATTATCGGAAATAGAGATTCTCGTTGAAAGTGCGGCTTTTCCCAAATACGTTCTACTTTTTTTTTTACAGCGAATCACGTACCTAATCGGTCGACGTATCTCGTCCGAGATGCGACTGCGTTTAGATCGCGATAAATATTTTTTCTCTTTTTAAAGTAGAAACATTAACGTCGAGAACTCGGTTATCCGGTGATATCTTTTGTTCGCCTATGTGCGTTTTAATAACAAAAATAAAACGAAACGAGACAAGTTCTTATAGGAGTTCTTGCGACTCATTGTCCGTCACAGGCCACTTTTTCAAATATAACAAGCAGAGAAGAAATTATTAACTCATTAATAAACGTAACAGATTAATAAATAAATCTGGTGTCAAACGACAGTCTTCGAAATAAGTAACTTTCGTGAAAAATCAAGAGTGATCTTACGACATCGAAAAGTATGCCAATGTGATTGTGTTCGTATAAATAACGCAGAATTTTTCTCTTCGAGAGATTTAGAAATTGTTCGCAGGATCGCAGGCATCTTTGACATATTTGTAGTAGTATATTTTAGACGTTACGTGAGATGATAAATATTAACAAGAAATTATTAATTATTTGTTTACAACTTTTCTTAATTGTATAGATAATAATTGAGCTTTGCAAATCAATAGTCCGCGTAATTACTGCAAATAACCAATCTCTAGGTATTATTTCCGACAGAGTACATTCCCCGCAAATTTTTGTAACGAGAATCGACAAGTTTCAATTGCACTTTTATACGCAACAATGTTTTTATTGCGTTTTCGATGCATCTAGGCAATCTTCGCGTCTCGTATCTCTCGAGCAGGCACTACTTTCGCGTCTGCCACAAAAAGAGTTAAATTTTGGAATCCTTAACGTCGTACAATCCGATAAAAGCAATCGTAAGATCGAAAAACTGAACGATACGATCGGGACGTACGATAAGGAAGGCGATCCTTCGGTCGAATCTCGTTTGGATAAAAATAACTTGGCAGGAACCTCCGTATCCGCCAAATGCACTTTGCCCCTCCACTTTTTGCCTCCCCGACTATCTACCGCCTAACGATCGATCTCGCGATTTACGAGATAGCTTCGAAATCGTATCGTTCTCGCCTTCCATCTGCTCCGTTTCGTCTAAGATGGCGATTTCAAAGAAAAAAAAAAACCCCCGCGCTCTTCGACTCTTCGTTTAACCCTTAGAGGTATAAAAAATGTAACAGAAATTATCAATTTAATCGGCTGTGAAAATTACTACTTCCCGATTATTCCGAATATTTCCGAAAAATATACCGACTACTACCTAACCCGCCTTGTTTTTCGCGCGTCTCTAACTGCTGCGATTTACGCGTTGTTTATGCGACAAAATAATCGTTACCAAGGAATGCATCTGTATTAAATCGACAGAGAAGGAGGACAGCGAACGGTCACTTTCCTACGGAATGTCCGTCCTCTCTTTCCCTCGAAGCGACATCGAACGAGACGAGACGCGAGAGCCCTTCGAGATTCGCCATCTTCGTAATTGAAAGCCGACTGGAGAGCTCGAGGCGGCGAGCCTTTAATAGCCAAAGTTAGTCGCGTTTGTATGCAAATTAAATGCTTATAGCCATCGAAAGGTGGGAAAGGCGGGACGGCGACGATGGCGGCGGTGATCGCTCCCCCTTACGTTGTTTATCTACCCATCGTTGGGCGGTCGGGGCGGAGGTTCTTGGCCGACTCGTAACGCCGGTAGTTAGCGACTGCGGGTCGCGACGAACGGCCAACGTGTGCGGAATAACGATAAGCTCCCAACGCCACCGAACAAGGCACCGTATTTATGTCCCTCGCATGTACATCGTGTACAACCGTTCTCTCCTTCTGTCCTTCTTTCCTTCTTTTTATCCTTCCCGGGATACCAGCTACGTACGCGCATCGGCACGCTCCTGCGTTGGACGTTTCGATACGGCTTGCGCGCGCACTCTTTTCTTCTTTTTTCTTTCTTCCTCTCTTTCTTAATTTCTTTCTTTCTCTCTCTCGATTTTTCTCTGTCTCTTTCTTTGTATCTCATTGTCTTTCTTTGTCTTTTTCTTTCTTCGTGTCTTTTTACGCATTTACGACGCAGGACAAGGCGCTTAAGGACGATAAGGAGACCCTACCAGCGAGCGTTACGTGCCAGTTTGATGAATCGCAAGTACGGTTTCAATTTAAGGGCTAACCCTCGATCCCGCGTTCACGGCACGATTCTCCATCGAAGATTCGTTACCGAACCGTGTTTTCGCACGTAATTCGTCGGTCTCGCGAGATCGCATACGTAAATTCGTACAACTGTCGCGTGATTCTAATTTTATCGCTATGTATCGTGTTTTACGTGTATTTACGACTCTTCGTCCTCCATAACTCGCCTTCCCTTCTCTTTTCTTTCCTTCTCTTTCATTTTTCAATGTTTTCCAATTCGATCAACAATTTTCGCCATTTAACGTGCTTCGTGTGTCTTTACGACTCTTCGTCTTCAATGATTTACCTTTTCTTTTCTCTCTTCTTCTCCCTTTTTCGATCTTTTCGAATTCGAGAGGCGACTAGGAGACGAGCATCCGACTACGTAGCGGATCGAACTAATCGTAAGCAAGCCCGCGTTAAACTGTCCTTTCGTACGTAATTCGTCAAACTTACGAGATAAAATGCGCAAATTGTTAAATTCACCGCGTAATTTTAACTTTATCGCTGTGCATCGTCTTTACGATTCTTCGTCTTCGTTTCTTCCATTCTTCCATTCAGTGAGTTACCTTTTCCCTTCTCTTCTCTTTTTCGATCTTTTCGAATTGGACGAAAGATTTTCCCGATTTATCCGATGGTCGTACACGGCGATTAGGAGACGAGCTTGACAGAAAAAGGGATCCGACTACGTAGCGAACCAATCATAACCAAGGACGCGTTAGTGAAAACGCTCCCGTCGTATTTCGAGACCAGGAGAGCGCTGGAAGCTCCAAGACGTTGGAACGTGCCGCGATTTCAAACGATTTCCACCGTGGGATTCGAGTGGAGCGTATTCTTCCGTATTACATCGTCTTTTTCAAGAACGGTTACCTTC
>JAITYT010000277.1:105099-127487 GCA_025433975.1 Liostenogaster flavolineata | reverse complement strand
CTCTCTCTCTCTCTCTTCTCGTATCTCGAAAGCAATTCCAAAGCATGTCGACCCAGCGTCGCGATCACGAGCATTAAACGGACGAAAGTTGGGCCCTTTCCACGGCGGCGATAGGAAAGGAACGTGCGCGGATTCGATCTGGAAAGATCTGCCGCGTCGATAGCCGAGCAAATAGTGTCACTTGGAGCGTGTCGCGGACGCCCGTGATCTCTTAAACCGTGGATAAAACGACGCGTCCACGAGCACCGTCGCGTTTCAACGCAGCGAGAGTCCGGTGCTAACGTCGCCTTTCGCCAGATACGCAGGACCTTCGCACGGACCTACGTGATTTTTCAACGGCCTATCGCATTATCGGCTCGTCCTTCGTGCCGCGTCGACACGCGCGCACGCACATCGGCGTAGAATCTTCCGATAAGGACGCACGGAATTAGCGGGAGGGATAAAAAGTGACAGGAAAGGCGTTGCCCCACCCTCGTTTTTTAGTTCGACGTGTACACTCGTGAAAATGTAAAATTACTTTTTTATTTTGTATAATAAATAAATAATAATTTATTATACGAGTATATAGGTATAGCCAGTACAAAGCGAAGGGTTACGTTTCGAATATCTGTTAAAATCGAAAATTGCTTTAGCTCCGTATAAGCGACTTAATTTTTTTTAAAATGCAAATGTACGGATAACGCAAAGGGATAAAAACAGAAACAATTATTTTCATTCGATGTAATCTTAATTTAATAAATTGTGCACAAAGCTTTCGGCTATAACGTCGCGATAGAGTCACGATTGAATAAATTATAATTTATTTATATATTTTCATGTAAAGCCAGTGATATAAATCGTGTTATCCAGATCGTGTTATAATATAAATATTATAAGAAAAATAAAAATTCATTTTAATTCCGCATACAGTGGAGGGCTTTTAAAACTAAATTCCACGCTTAACTGGTTAAGAGCGATCGCGTCGGCTCGCGACCGCTGTTTACACTTAGCTTTATTGCTTTCCGGACGAATGCGTGCGAGCTGACTCAGCGCACCGTTGAAACCCCTTTCGTGAGGCACGGCTATCAGTCGACGCTGATCAGTCGTTCGGATCGGACGAGGACGGATGCAATAAGGAATAAGGATTCTTGTTCTTTCTTGTCCTCCGTACCCCTCCGTAGCTTCTGCTATCCGCCGGAGGCCCGTTGTCTTTTTCGATCGGTGCTCGTTTCAACGATATTCGTTCGTATATCGATGCCGATACTTCGACTCTATCGTTGGAAGGAATGAGAAATGCCACTTGGTCTGAAATTGGCTTGGAATTTCGAACTAATTTACGTAGAATTTTTGTCATCGGAACATCGCCTAACACCCACGATTTTTCTTTGTTTCTTCTTCGATTCTTTTATTTAATTTTAATATCAATTTTAACTTTGTACGTGTAATTTCATATCTAATAATTTTAAATTTATATCTTTTATTTAACTCTTCGCCTTCGGTTGATTCTAGCGATCACGACCGATGTTTAATCGCTAGAAAATTTTACTTTTAACCGTTCGTTATTTTAGATCGTACGATTAACAATGGCGATAACAGTCGTCTCGTTAGCCTGTCAGTAATATCATTAGATCGTTCGGAAAGTAATTAACTTTTTAATTTTACTTAATACTCATGACTTCATTTTTTCACAGCCAACTTCACACTTTAGCCGCAAAATCATTATATTACATATTTCGACAGCTGATGCAGCAAGGCTTGCTTGTGAAAAAGTTCGATCGATACGCAGTAGTTTTTGGTTGGTGCCCTTTCAGATATTTTACATTTCCAATCGCGGCAATTTTGATCTTGAAGCTGCACCGCGTTTTGGAAGGTCAGTCGAAGCTGATGAAGACACGATAAAAGCATCGATTGATTGGAACCGGCGAATAACGACTCGTGAGATCGCTGAGAGATTAAATTTATCAAATTCCGACCTAATAATTTTAGATGTCGCTCATTTTGTCACGAAGTTGGTTGATTCGTTTCACTCGCGTCCTGTTTCTTCTTTGTTTTTTTTTTTTCGTATTATATGAGCGGTAACGCAGAGAGGGAAACATTATCATCGTCATAAATAACAATACGAAAAGACGTAGGTTGGGCGAACCCGTTGTACGTATTGTGCGTGCGTGCACCGTTATGGGAGAGGTCAATCCGCTTATTGGTAATTTGGCCATTATATCGTCGGCATTGAATCATTTTGGCATTATACGAAACGACAATCGATCGAGCAATTCGCCATTCGCGATTCTTGCCCGAAAGAGTAGGCAAGCGAATTTATTACGACAAAGGGATTCGCCCGGACAGAGTGAAAGGAAAAATTGAACGAGAGCTTCCCGTCCAATTCTTCTTCGCCGGAAATAATATCGTCGATGACCAACCTACCGAAAGAGCATAAATATCTCCGGGTATACGCAAAATTTTCCCATTCGATTCGCGATTAATTTCCATGATTATACTTGCTTCGACGATACCATGTACCACCGATAGCTTCCATTGTTCGTACCGTAGAAATTTTAACACTTTGCCGACTCGTTCATCCCTAACTAAATCAGCCGCTAAATCGACGTCTGGAGTGTCACGCAGGTTCTACTAATTTTAGTGAATTTAACGATTAGATCGATGAAAGCAATTGTTTCTCTAGAAATAGCATCACGCGTACGTGACAGCGTTAAAATGACTCCTTTGACGTTGTAATCGTTATTCATTTTTAGTACATTTTTTCTCGAAAATTTTATACGACTTTTTCTAAAATATACAAATAATTAATTCTGTAAAATAGTTTCCTTTTTACACTTTTTAGAAAATGAAGTATATTTTTGTACATATCCGCTGCACGAAATTACCGTAAACTATTAAAATTCTCCAAAACAATTAGCAGGAATAAATTCGACGAAATTCTTCCTTTTGATCGGAAAAATGAAAGTCAACGATTGCGAACAGATAAATTTGCATTAGTTTTACGTTAGCAAAAGTGTGAAATAAATTCATCGGAAATAGCCAAACGGGGTATAAGCAGGGAGCTGCCATTACTGCCAGACTGCTATGTTTTTTAAACGGCTGATTAACAACGCGTTGATACGACGATATTGACTAAATTATTAAATATAAATAATTAAATCGAGCCTAGATTCGTGAACACTCGTAACTTTCAAAGTGATCACCGCGGTTTGTTACGTGTCATTGCCCGGAATAGCTATCGAGTTCATTTTTATTTGAGAAAATTAATGATTAATAAAGAAATGTTCAGATCCAAAGTGTGTTTACTGCTCCTTGTATTCTATAAAACTATAAAAATAGCGTATCTCCCATGTAAGCTTATAAATCTAGGGTTAAACAAACGTACGTCGAAATTTCGAAAGTTGGCAGATGTACGCGATGTGTCGATACGTCCTCTCTTTTTGCGACTTTCAAGGCTAACCTCAAAAACGTAAAACCTGCCGCCTGCGCCACACCGCGTTCCGAGATCCAGTTGGAAGGGTTAACCGATTCGTAGGACGAGTTGAAGGGATATTACGACTCCACGCCGAACGTCTTGCAACTTTCTTTAAAATCCATGACAACTTCTGACGAAGTAAATGTCACCAGCGAAGTTCCTATCGTTCGGTTCTTCGTGCGTTTATCAGAGTCGGAAGCAGTCGCGAAGCGCATAACAGTCAAGATAATCCGAAGGTTTATGGTTCGTGCGAACGCAATAGCCCGAGCCATCGTCGCGATGATTGGAGTCCGCGGAGCCGGTTTGTCTATTATTGGCAACGCGTAGATAGCAATGGCTATCTATATGGGAATCCTACATAGCAAATGACTGCACCACAACCACCGATGCATAAAGGTAAATCTCCCTCTGCGAACGTTGCCAGCTCTATTATTGCCAATTACATCGTACCAGAAAGCTACGCGTTGCAACGACGAATCTCCGCATCGGCCTTCTTTTGTCCGCGGCCTCGGCCATCTCTCCAATAGCGATAGCTAGCGATGCTCGCCTCGCGTCGACGACTGTTCGACCAGCTCCTCAAATATCGAGAACATTTCCGATGCTTTCGATAAACGGCCGATCGACTCGATTCGAATCGATTAACCCTTTGGCCGTGGGAAGTCCCGTGGAACGGAGAATTTGGTCGATAGTATGAAAAATAAGAATATTAATCGTAATCGTGACGCAATATTTATTTAGCGATAACGTTCCGTGCGAAATTTATCGAAACACGGATAAAAACATAATCCAATTCCCCCGTAGTCACCCGTAGTCTATAGGTATTAATTATTTTTATTTTACTGCATCGAGGTCAACTAATAGTCCGCTTACAGAGTCATCGAAGGTCCACTATACGGTAGACTAGAAGATATATATTTTATCTAAGGTTTAACAATTTGTCTTATCGAATAGGGTCCGACTGTGTTCGGACCGGCCAATAGTCACAAGTGGCATCCACTTACAGAGTTAGCGAACATTCATTTTGTACAATAAAATTTATTATTTTGTCTAATAGTTATCTATTTATATCTATTATCGCGTGTCTGTAATTATTACTTGTGGAATAATTTATTTATTTCGAATAATAAATTTTAACGCTAACATTTACAGTAATAAATTGTAACACAAAGACCGCGCGTTTCGTTGGTAGAGTAGGAAAACTCGGAAATTCGTTTTTCCTCAAGACGGACGCATTCGACTCCGATTGGCTCGTGTCGCCCTGATCGTCGTTTCGTTATTGTTACGACGGAGGCTAAACATCGATTGGACGTTCTCGGCCAGCTTCGAGCAACTTCTTACCCGCTGTCCCATTTCAGCTCGCTCCATTGAATGGCGAATTGTCTCGTAAGACAAAAGCTCGCTTCGCTCAGTCTTTGCTTCTCGTTTCGTTCCTAGCCAGTCTCTGTTGTTGGCTCTCGTAATTCGGTCACCGTCTCTTTACCTTCCCTCGCACTTACGCTCTTAATTCCTCGTACTCTCGACACGGAGGACATGGTGGCCGCGCGATATCTCGGCGCGGGACTCTCCCTTGCGATTCGATGCGAGTTAGCACATGCAAATTTTGTGTAACTCGACCGAAATAGAAACGCTGCTCGCTACTAGTTACTTAATAAATTATCATGTTCTCTTTTACGTTCGCGCGCTTCGTCCCTTCTCTTTTTCCATGTAACGACTCGCGGCACGAATTCTATCGCGCGCGATAGAAGTAACTTCCCACTTTATCAGTCTCGTTATTAATGTACGCTTTTGTTAAAAATTACTTTACTCGTTCGCAGTTCGTCCGATTTATCGAATAAGAAAGGAATTGTATAAATTCGTAAAATAAACGCGGCCGATTGTACGTGAAATTTTCCTAAGGTAAATCCGAATTTGTCATTCACGTACGTATTTATTCGAAATCTTCGAATCGCGGAATATAAAAAATTACATACATTCGTTATAAAACTATATATTACATATTATAACATAAATTATTTTTATATCATTGTTAAGACAAATGTTACGATACATTTATCGTTGTAGGAGCTTCTCCTCCAACCGATGCGCCAAAAACAAATGAAACGTCGCCACACTTCTCAACTCGACTCGAATATTTTCTTCGACAGTTTTATTATAATATTGTATAATATAATATAACGTAATATTTTATAATATAACGCGATATATATTTTTCTGTTTTATTATATAATAATATAAAAATTACATTACATCGATATAAAACATCGATGCTCAAAAGTCTAACGAGACCATTCATCCGTCGCATATTATTCTACGATAGAATTCCATTTACGCTATTGAACCGACTTACGTTAAATAAAGTTTGCAATCGGTCTGTAAGAACTGGCTTTTAACGTATTAAACGCGAACGTACGTCTGTTATCGAAAAACAAGGCTCGTACGTAGCGACACGGACGTTAACTACCGGTTAAACACGCGCGTCGCCATCGGCTCTAAAATCGTGGCATTTTCTCAGAGGCTCGCGGCAGGCATCCGCCGCGAATATCGATGCGAGGAGAATTCCCTTTTCGTGATAGGTAGGCAAAAGCCTTCATGCGTCGCGATAATTAACGCGATTTGCATGCCAAGCGACGAACTTACGACCCTTTCGCGACGAGAATTGTTTGCTCACACGCAGCGCGACGCGTCGTCTTCTCCTTTCCTTTTACCAACCTACACGCGTTCTACGGAACGGTTTCGAGTTTCCGGCTTGAACGACGCGAACAAACAAACGTCCGACCAGGTTGCGCGAAACAAAACACTCCACGCCTCTCTCCAACTTCCTTTCCCTCTCGATCGCGATGGACGAGAATATTCGTCATGGAGAAGTTGCAGGATTTTGCGTCACGACGAGTATATTCGTCGTGCGTAAAAAGTACTGACCATTGGCTATTTAAATTGAAATTTTTGTGGAGAACAAAATATTCTCTCACATTTCGAGGCCAGGCCGGAATTAAACAAGCACAAAAAATATGGAAAATTGTGATGAAAATTTGTGATGATGTTGTGAAACAGCGTACCAGTTCGTACAACGAATTTATTTATGTGCGACGATAAAGTTTTTTAGATGCAGCGTAAAAGGGGCTTTCTTTAGCTAATTTAATTTGAATTTAATAATAAATATCATACAATATATATTAACCCTTTCGCTTCGAACGCCGGAAATATCCGGCGTATGATAGCACAATAATGGAGGGTAAAAATATTTCTTTCGTACGATCGACATTCGTATCGCCTGTACAAATTGAACACCGGTGAAACAATGTCGACTGCAAAATTTCAACTGAAATTAATCGATCAAATTTTGGAGAAACGATCCGGAAATAATCACTCATCGAGACTCAATGGAAGACGAAGCTAAAGGAAAAAGTAGATCGCGAAGGTGCGCTGCGTGAAAATAATAATAGATGAGAATCTCGTTTTCAATATCAGGAATCTGACGTTGGGTAGTGCATCTATCCTTCTTTCAAGATACATCGTTATAAATTAAATTATTAATTTATTTTATTTTATAGATTCTTAAAAGGGGAATCGAACAACTGCCTTTACGCTGACAAAAATGTTAGAAAATATTTGAAATTATTTTGTCGATCGGTATTTAAGAATTCTTTAACAAATAGATGTTTTTCGCCATTTTGATTACTTTTCGGTCCTCTTCGTTACTTTATTATCGTATATTATATATTACTGCGTGTTTTATACATTATTCTTTCGCTATATTTAATTGGTAATCGTGCTCTTTATAGCCGTTAAATAAGTTTATATCTTTTACGTGGAAATTACGAGAATATCGTTTCGAACCTTTTATTTCGCGATAGCGTCGAAACGACATACGGAATGCTTTGCGAATTGTATCTAGAGATATAATGTTCGGAAAGTCCTCGCCGATGAAAAGTAACGCAAATATTTAAGCGTCTAACTATTCTATCGCTAAAGGCGTAAATATACGTCGTCTACGTTTCTTTAAGTGTAACGATTTTACCGATTTACCATTTTTTTCAACGTGGAATTTATCGATCTATGTAATATAGCGACTGCATGCCGGAATTTGTTTCAATATTATCGTTTATGTTATCTTGCAGTGCTCATTTTGCCGTTTTCAAGTAGAAACATAAACAGTGAAAACTCAGTTACCAGACGCCATCTTTTGTTCGTACAAGTGCTTTTTAAGAACAAAAATAAAATAAAAGTAGATGACTTTTCGTAGGTGTTTTTGCGACAACAATAACAATTCACACAACAAAACAATCACATTCGTGAACATGGGTGAAATTTTACTCGTAGTTCCGACGTAACGCGCAATGCAATGCAATAAAGCCAAGTGCAAGTGGACACATCGGGTAGCTGTGCACGAATTATGTATAATCGTATATAATTATTTATAAACCGTAATTTAATTTTGTCCGACGTATTTTATAACAAGGCATAGCCGACGTCGCGATTTACACATCGATACATTTTTTAACTAGCTTGGCCACTTTTCCATATACGACAAAATATAGAGAAGAAGTTATTCGTTTGTCGATTATAACTCTTTCAATCGTTTGAGAAGTAAGTGAATCTGTTACCAAACGACGGTCTTCGTTGAAATAAGTAACTTTTGTTAAAAATCGAGTTCTCTGTCCTATACAATTCGCGAATGATCTTACAAACAAACTTCGCGTAAACAATGGAGAATCTTTCTTTTCGAGAGATTTAGAAATAGCTCGAATCGCCATTGTAGACGTTGCTCTGCATTTTCAATTTTCAATGTTTATGATTATAAAAGAAGAATGGCGGAGACTTTCCGAACGTGGCAGTATAATACAATTAGGATAGCCGGCGTAGAAAGATGGACGCTATCGGAGACAGGATCCCGTTTACCTCGGGGAAACGTTTATTTCGTTCATTTCCCGACGGTACTTACCAGCCTAAGCCTCCGTTGAAAGAAGATAAATACAGCGATGTCAAAACTAGGTTGGAAGAGAACCCACTGTCTCTCTGGCTTTATTCCGTTTGAAAATGTCCGTGTAACGAAAGGAGCTTTTTTTTCTCTCGCGTTTTGCATTTCAACATGGAAAAGAATCTCAGCGGTCGATCGTTGCGATGGATATTATAACAAGTGCTACCGTGAATGGATCTCGCTCTATCAGCACTCCTACCGAGCCGACCCACTCGTCCGACTCTTTTCATGCAAATACATGCACGCTCGAGGTCTGCCTAGGAACACGTACAGCGCGACTAACGCGCTTTTCTCTTCTTTTTTCCTTCATAGCGACGTACTTTCCTCCACCTCCGCGATCTCCTTCCGTCGTGGTATCGTCCGATTCAATTTACCGCGCGATAAGATCCTAAGTTTTCTGTTTTTTTATTTTTCTTTTATTTTGTCCCTTTTTCCTTCGAAGGAGAGGAAAGGAAGAGCGGCGGAGGAGAAGGGCGAATTTCCGAACGGACGTGGCTCCGGACGCTCTCGGTACGCGTCTGTCTTCGCTACCGACTCCTTCCATGGATTTATCGCTTGCAGTTTATTCGTCGAGCAAACGAGAGAATTCCGTAAGCAACGGGAGCGTTTTAACATTCCGCGTAAATGTCATAAATATTTTCTCGGTAATTGAAGGTATTCGAGCACTTCGCCGCGCAAATTAATTTCCACGTTTAATTATGAGAAGTCTCCGCTTCGGTAGGAAGAGGCATTAAGAAAATCGAGAGGAAACGATCGGGCCTTTTTCGTTATCCCCGCGTTGATTTATCGCCATTTTACCAAATAATTTTAGTCTCTTCGCGATATTACGTATATGTCTTGATTCTATAACGCTTCCAGGACAAGCAGTATAAATATTCATGACGAATGCTAGTATCGTCAACCTGAAATAAGAAAAAAAATTTTGTGAGAACCGTCTGCAGTGAAAGTAAGCGAGACCGTTGATCTAATCGATATTGTTTATGCTTCCGTCGGTGTATACCGAAGAAAAGATAGTTCATACGGTAGCTCCGAGCTCGTATATCAACGACGACCTATTTTTTCCCATTTCAATCGTCATTTCGTTACCATTCTTTTACTTTAGTCCAAATAAAAGAGGAATTAGAATTAGACGCATTAGCGTTAATGGATCCAAAGATTCGTTATTAGATTCTGAATGAAACGTAGATCTAATAGAATTTTCGCGACGACGGATAAATATTATCGGCAGTTATTTTTTTGCTTGGCGACCAGTATCGATGTACCATTTTTCTGATATCAGAGGAGATCCAAAAATAAAATATTCCAAGTGCAATGTACATTTACGTTTAACGCCTGCTTTGTGCAAACTTTGTTGCAAATTGCTTTGTAAAATTTCACGCTTAAGTTTTTCTACATAGAAGGGCGAACATTATAGGCCGTTTTTACCTGAAAGTCACGTAGTGAATTTATTGCGATAAAATTGTTTAAACTGAAATTTTTTTCATCCGCGTATATAGGTATAGGCTTGAAATCGTTGATTTTTCCTTCCCTCAATTTTTTTATATTTAAAAGGAGAATTCGGCTCATAGGGGGTTATTTTATTAGAACTCGCTAGCGCTAATCTCGCGAACGATCGTCGTGCTTAAGATGGAAAGCGGAACGTCGTAAAAACAATAACGTGCTTCGAAGTTCGCCGATGACGCTGATTAATGGTAAAGCGGTCAACCGTAATAACGCGAACGTTGCGATTTAGAAATTCATCGAGTCGCTCGACTTGGTATCGACGCACGGACCAGCCAACTTCGGCAAGTTTCGCCTGTGTGAGTGGCAACGCGTCGTAATTATTATCGCGAACGACGCGGAATAACGTTGCGTCATCCTTCTTTGTTCGCACTGCGCTTCGAGGAAATTCGATGTTTAAACAATTTTCGAATATTCGCGTCTTTATCGTCATTATATTATTAATTCATTTATTAAAATTACAATTATAATAAAAACGCTCTAATTTATTATACGAACCGGATAAGGATATCTAAAACGATAGGTTTGTAATAGTTTTTTTTTCTTAAGGTGGCACATTTTACTATTATAAATTACCTTTCGCATTTCTCTAGTACCGCTGGCAGAACGTCGCACTAAGAGGATTAAAAGTTCAACGATTTTGAGAGAGTTCGATCGAGGCGCCGCCTATAGACTGTCTGTTTTCGTAATAGATATTATTTAGATGATATTGTAGATATTATATTTCTCGGGTTGTCCGGAAAGTTCGTGTCGATTTTCGGCTTTTTTAAAAATTTATTTATTATTCTATTATTTATGTTATATTTTATCATACATATTATATAATTAATTTCTTTTCTTCAAAATCGGCACGAACTTTCCGGACAATCCAATATAATAAGATCGTCTAAATTCGACCATTTTTTAAACAATAATTTATAATAAAACGATATAAAATATATTACATCGTATAACACAATATCGTATAATGTAAGATAATAAAAAAAATAAAATATAAGTTTTCGACTACGCAGAGAAAAAGAATTATCGACTTTCGGTTCTTCTCTCTTCAAAGATCACCCCGAAAGCGTCTACCGTCGCAAAGTTTGATCTCCAAATTTATGACCATCTCGAAGCGCTCCTCGTTACGAGGAAGCGATGATCGATGCACGCATAATGCTCCGAAAATAAAGTTTTGGTTAAGAAATCCGAGAGCAATCCCTTTCGACGACTCCTTCGCGTCGTTCTCGCGAGGGTTGCCTCTTGCTTTGTTACATTATCTCCTCCTAACCGTCGTGTCGTCGTCGTCGTTCTCCGCTTCCTCGCTTTAACGGTACGCGATACTGCCGCACGCTTCGACGACAAGGGCGTATCGGCGGTGCCTCAACCTGAATACTGATTCTCGACGGACGCATACATTACCTACGCGGATAAAAGATATTTGCATTTTGATGGACCGCGCCGAGTGCATTTGACGTTTCATATGCATTTTAGCGCGGAGGGTGCGCTTGCGCTTGCGTAAAGGCGACGCGGCATCGCGGCGAGGAGAAAAATTCTCCTTGCCCTTATTTATTGCCCTTGTTCTCTTACCCTTACCTTTGCCCTCGCTTCTACCCTTAGCCGCGTATTATGCGTAAGCATTTGTATTTATTTCGAGCATCTCGAGGACCCTTTGAATATCCTCGAGTGCCGGCCGTTTCGCCGCTCTCTCTTTCCAACATCCAAGGAAAACAGGACCCGCGAACGCAACGTCCAACGATGTTCAAGCATTTTTTTCCCTCCATCTTATCTCTCGATGCTTCGAAGAAGAGACGTAAAGTACGCACGATGTTACAAACAGCCGTGAAAACGGCTAAATTCTTTCTCAGACGATACGCCAATTTCGCTTACAAAATTTTATTAGTAACAACTTTATTATTAAAAATTTCATCATTGAATGCGCTTTTTTCGAAGTTCCGGGAAAAAAGTTGACCGTAACGACGTTGTTCGTAAACAACCGTTCTTTCGAGTTGAATATAGAATCAATCGAGCATCACAGGTGCTTCGAAATAATGCAAAATATCGAATGCAGGTTATTTAGATCGGTGCACATGAAATGCTTAAAATTTAAATCGCTATTAAATTGCTATTAAATCACTAAAAATGTCCGACATTTCATACGCACCAGCCTAATAATTCTTCGTTAAATCCCTTCAAAAAGTTACGAAGTCGCAAAACCAAATTTTCCTCCGTATGCAACAGAGTTGTTAACGTAACTAAACGATAGTCGGTATTTTGTTGCAAACTTTTTTTTATTGTTCTTTTTATAATCGACTTCGCGAATCTATCGAATCGAAGTACTTTCCGTACTTTAACGAGTCTGACCCAGACATGATTTTGGCCTAAACACGAACATCAGCGGGCGCGGAAAAAAGTTTTCTGATAATGAAACTGCTGATAGTAATGATCGATTTCGTCCTAATGATTTCGAACTAATAAAAGAAGGGGTTGGATGTAACGCATCGGCTGATAAGTTTCCGGTCTGACAGACAGATGGCTCCACAAATACAAAATTATATCTTTTTTAGAAACTGCTAACCTTGAAATGATAGCTGTAACAATTTCACGACGATCCAACCTTTCGTTCAAAAGTTACAGTGGTTTTAGTGAAGCAAAAGACTTTCGTGTGTCGACAAAACGCTGCTTTTTGATGGGAAAGAACACCGTTGAAACCAAAAGCTTGGCTCGACAAGTGTTATCCGGACTCCGCACCAGGAAGATTGACCATTATCGACTGGTGTCAATATCGAGGATATCAAAGGAACGCGTAGGCTTTATTTTGCATTACAGGGCATTATTTTTACACCGGAAACTTATCGCAAAGAAGGAGTAAACCTTTCGTCGGTATTTATCGATCGACGTATTTAACACTTTATTGACCGGCAATTTCACGTGGGAACTACGGCATGTCACCGGCTATTATTTTGTAATCGAATATGGAAGTCACCGTCGTCGGTCAACAACATTTGGGCATGAAAAGACCAGCTAACTCATCACCAATCAACCATGTGTTAATTATAGATAGTTATCATTCTATAGATAATTAATTCATTACCCGTACAAATACAATTACGATTTAAAGATACACAAAAATTGAATCAACTAATGATATTCATATCAACCAATTTTGAATTATAAATTTGCAAATGTGTCCCACAAATGGAACGTCGGCGGATAATTAACGCGAAAGAGCGAGAATTTCCAAAAGAACTCGAAGAACTTTTCCGACGAATTCGAGCATCTATGGGTCTCTCATGTTATCCCCCTCTCTCTCTCGCTCGTCCCTGTCGGGAAAGTTCGACGAAATCAATTGCCGAAACAGCGATATTGCCTCGGGTTGCGAAAGTTGAATCGCGCGCTAGATTGCGCCCACAAAGAGGCACGGTAAAAGTGGCAAATTGAAAAATCACTGACGCACGAACGGGGATATAATACTGAGACTTGTCTGGCATGGGTATCGCGAGTTTAAGTGACGTCATGAGTTCCTCTCGGGCCGTTACCCCGTGATAACTAATAATTCGGATCGAAACTCGTCCTCGACGTGACGAAAGGTAAAACGTAACGACTTACCACGTTTTCCACGTTCTCCAAGTTTCCAGCGGATTTTCCTCGCTTTCCTTCGTTTTTGGTCTTTTCTTTTCTTTTTTTTTACTCACAAAACAAACTTCACTGGCACAAAGTCTCGATGTCACACAGTGGCACAGAACACCTTTGGAATCACGCGCGTTCTTTCGATCGATTATCTGAGTTATCTTGATCGCTTCTTGACCTTTCTCTTTTACTTCGTGTCGTTACGGTCGTTGTCGTAGAATGCTCCTATCTGTCGACGAAGCTGCGCCTCCGCAGCAGCCACACGGCATCTCTCGGAAATGGCTCTCATATCTGCAAACAGAAATTTCATTTCCTACAATCTTCACAATTTTAAGCGACGACGTCTAACGTCGAATCGAACGACAGTCGGAGTTAATAGTTTTAAACGACCATTGTATCATTTATTTTTGAACAAATGTGGAAAAAGAGAAAGAGGTGCGTTTTATACGTCGATTTAATACGTGCGTGCGTCGACGTCTGAAGTTGAATAAAACGTCCATCGGATTCGATAATTTTATACGACATCGTATCATTTCTTTTTGAACAAATGTTGAGAGAGGAACGCGAAGGGACAATTTTATACAATTTTATACGTCGATTTAATACATGCATGAGAGTCGAGTTTTATACGACCATCGTATCATTTATTTTTGAACAAATGTGGAAAAAGAGAGAGAGATGCGAAAAGAACAATTTTATACGTCGATTTAATACGTGCGTGCGTCGACGTCTAAAGTTGGATAAAACGTCCATCGGAGACGATAATTTTATACGACCATCGTATCATTTCTTTTTGAACAAATGTCGAGGGAGAGAGACGCGAAGAGACAATTTTATACAATTTTATAGAATTTTATGCGTCGATGTCTCATGTCAAATGAAACGTCCATCAAAATCGATAATTTTATACGACCGTCGTATCATTTCTTTTTGAACAAATGTTGAGAGAGAGAGAGACGCGAGAAGGAAAGTTTTACACGTGAATATAATACGTCCACGCCATGATATCGTTTCTTTAAAAAAAAAAGTTTATAGCCACCATTATCCATCGCTTAACGGTCGAGCGACCGCGGGAAAGTTGGAGCACGCGGCAGGAAAATTACTCCTTTGACACGTCTAGGAAAAAGAAGAAGGACGCGCAAGGATGGTCGTCGGGGAGACGCGAATAGGGCAAGCGGTAGACGGGAAGGGTGCGAGAGGGAGGGTGACACGAAGTAAAACTTACGAACCCGGGGGAACGCTTGAGAAGCTTTATAACTTCGACAACCTTAAATCGGCGGAACTGACGCGCGCCTTCGGTGCTCGCACGAGACAGCGGACGCGGATGAAAGGACGCCGATACGCCAGGGCGAGAAGAGGGATGGTAAAGTATGGGTGGAGGGTGCGGAAAAAGAAGCGCAACACTACCGACACACGCGCGCCTCTCCGCGTAGCGCAACGTGCGCGCGTCTAAAGAACGCGCTCGAAGAAATATCCATCTTATCTTTTAACGTTTAATATATCGAGCGGCATGTGTCGCTGACGTGATTATCCGCGTTACACGGCGCTACGTACGACCCCTTCGCTGCAGAAATCGATTAACTTCGCTCTTCGAGATATCTTCAATTTTCTTGCATTCGGTCATAGCTTCTTATATTTATAAGAAATTTCCCAGCTAATAAAAATTGACGTCTTTCACCCTTCGCGACTTTTCGTGTCCCTTTTTAATTGCGCAGCTTTTTATGCTATATTTATTATTGATTTGTCTGCTGCAAAGAAAGATGATGTCGAGTCTGACTCGACGTTGGACCACAAAGGGTTAAACGACAAATTTCGTTGGCCATTGAATAATAAATGATTTATTTCAGTAGCTGTTCCGATTAACTCCGTATTTTGATGTAAATCGTTGCAATAATACAAATTGATACGTAGTATTTGCATTTATATATAATTTGATATATTTGTAGCATTAAATTGTAAAGGGAATTTTACAAAAGAATATACATTATTTCATCGCGTTTCTTCGCATTTTATTTCACGGAGATAATCGATTTGTGCAGCGAACGGCTTCTGTACGAGTCTTTCGGCTGTACCAATCGTTTTTGCCAAATGCATAACAGCCGTACGCTGTACAATTTCCCAAATAATAAAGATTAACGCTGTTAAGCGACTAAATTTTCTTCACCATTGAACGATAAATGATTCATTTATTTCGGAAGCCAGTTTGATTAACTCCGCCAGTCTCGTTATTAACGCACGGTTTTGTCGAAGGCTACGTAAAAGAAAAAGCGAAGAAAGACGACGAAATAAGTGTTTCGATAGTACTACTTCATTTCTTACGAAACGTTGCTAAAAAGTTTATCGTCGTCATCGAGCATTCGAAAATCGTATGAACACGTGACGTTATGAAAGTTACAAAATAAATATAGTAGCTTTAATGTATTTGATCGAAACGCTCCAAGTAAAAATATGGCTTGGATCTACACGTATCGCGAAACGACACGACATTTTTGGTTAAATTTCTGGCTGTCCAACGTCCGAATAAGTTTGAATATTTTTCGTAACATTCCAAACGAATCTTCGGACTTTACAAGAATTCTTTTTTCATCTCTTCACCCCAAATATCGGTCGATATTCTGCCGACTGTATGTCATCGTCGCGCTCAACGTATTAAAAAGCTCGCAAGTTTCTAATTCTTTCAGAATATCGCAACGTTCGACTGGAGAAAATGTCGAATCGCGCCTGTCGTATCTCAAATCGACTACGATAGGTTGGAAAAGTCGCGTTTTCCGCTCGTTCGCTTTTCCTTATTTTATTCGGCGATTATTCGCGGAAGTAGCTTCGACAATGCGAGAGTCTTTTAGTCTACAACTTTACTTATCAATTTGAAAATCTGACGCGCGTTCGATCCCCGATAAAGTCGTCGCTACAACTTCAAATCGCACCCACTTGCGTGGAGTTCTCTCGACGGAAGTTCTCGAAAGAATTTCTTTCCAACGGATAAGAGACCTAAGAGAGTACCGAGTATTACTGCAAGGATCTTCGAGTGGCAGAGACGACTGCACAATTCCGTGTCGATACTACGAAACAAGGAACACGTCGGCTGATAAGTTTCCAGTCTGGCAGACAGATAGCGCCACAAATACAAGATTAATATTTATTTTAGAAAGTCCTGACCATCAAAGGATAGTTACGGTGGTTTTAGTGAAACATTGCTTTTCGGTGGGGAGAATCACCGTTGAAACGAAAGCTTGGCTCGATAAGTGTTGTCCGGACTCTGCGCCAGGAAAATCGACATTATAGACTGTTTTGCTGAATTTAAACGTGGTCGTTCAAAAGAGGCGGTTACGTCAAAAAAACATCAAGAAAGTCCACAAAATTGTTTTAGCAAATCGTAAAGATTTTGTACTCTGCAAGATTTGTTACGCCGTAAGTTTTGGCACTCCAAAGATATCGAAGAAACGTGTAGGCTTTATTTTGCATTACCGGGCATCATTTTCAGACCGGGAACTTATCAGCCGATGTGATAAAAATGAACATTCGGGTTGTTCGATCGCGTTCTCGAAGCTAGCCAAGAAATATTTCGTTTTTAATCGTTGGTTTCGTTTCTATTTGCAAATCGGAAGTAGCACGAGATCGAGCACGCGACGGACAAAGATTAGGAGCGATGGGACAAAGAAGGCCAATTCGATATTCGGAGAAAATATTTATTTTGCAATAATAATCGGATACAGTTGGAACGTTTAACGCGGTTGATCGGTGTTTGGTTAATCGATCTTTCGATTAATCGTCGTCCGTGCAAACAATGGCGCGACAGGATCCATAATCGAAGTTTCGTCGCTCGATACCGCACCGTGCCGTGCCTTTAGCCGATATCCATGTTTTACCACGTCGCGATACTTTCGCGACTTCTCCGCCTTAAAGTGACTTCGAAATTAGCTTTTGGGAAGGCGAAAAGTTCCAGGGGCTGGCGCGTTCGCCTTATTGGTATTAAACTCTACCATATCGAGAACCGATATTTCCTATCATCGCTGATACAAAACAAAATTCCTGCTTGTAAAATTTCGATCGAAGTTGGCCCTCGTGCGACTTAGGTGCACGAAAGGCATCGTCATTTTTCCTACGAACTTTGGCAGGTGACGAATCAAGAAAAATCGAAACTATCCGCTTAGACGCGCGACTGTCGACGAAGAAGAAAGTTTCTCCACGAAGGAAAGCGCAAAATCATCCATTTCGCTTCGAGCGCCGGATACATCCGGCATCCACGCGACGTGTAGAAGTGCCGTCCGTAGTCGACGATAAAATCAATTGTATATACCAAAAAATAAAAACCGAAACGGAATATGTGTAGTTCGTAGTAAAAATGATAGAAACGTGTAAACTGTAATTGGTCTAATCTTGTAACGTGGTAATTGGTCAGAATAACTAACGTAACTTAGCATGTCTTTTTATATTAAAAATGTTAACCACACTTGTTATATCGGAGTAAAGAAGTCGCAAGAGTGACGATCGAAAAGAAAAGCGCAAAAATAGCAGTGAACTTCTTCGATTCTCTCTCTTTGTCTCATATAAATATACACATATGCGAACACTCGTAAACACACACTCTCTCTCTCGCTCTATTCCTTTAACCAGCCAAGCGTGATCGACGTGTATATTTGTCGTGAAAAATGTAAGATTCCTGCTTTTAACAAATAACGAATAATATAAATAAATGATAAAAGTCATCGCTTCATTCTAACTCCGCACACCGCGGAGGGTTTTTAAGACTAAATCCCACGCTTCACTGGTTAAACGCGTCGTCCACTCGCGAAAAGTCGAAGGACAACGAAGGAAGACGAAGGAGACGACGAAGGGTGCCGCTGGAAAATACCTACGCACCCTATATCCGACACGCCGCACGGTCGCTTGTTTCGAATCGAAGCGTCGCGATGCCGGGGGTCGAGGCGACGCTCGGCGTTGCACCCTTCGCTCGTTTCCCCTCGCGTCGTTCCCGCCGCCGGCGAGAATCGCTACCTCCCACGTAGTAGTCGCAGCCGTCTGCAGCTTCGCCAGTCGCGAAGCCGCGCTGTCGACTCTCTCGTCTCGGTGCCCACGGAAAGAGAGAGAGAGAGAGAGAGAGGAAAAGAAAAACTCGGCTTTGCGTTTCAGCAAAGAGCCAACCCATTCGCGTGCATGGACAATGGAGACGAGACACCCCGCTAGACGGACCGACAACGCCCTTTCTTTCGAAGCGTCTGCGTCTCGTACCCAGACGCGTCGCACGCACCCGGGAATGCCCCTCTTTCTCTGTCTCTCTTTATTTCTCTCTCCGTCTTTGCCCTGTTCTTTCTGCACCATGTATCTACCTAGGTATTTAGGTACGTACTTTTGCCGTGCTCTCGAAACGTGCTCGTACGAGCACCTACACGTATTTACGTCCGTTGCGTCGGTAGGACTCGGTTGTCTCTTTCTTTCTCTTTCTCTCTTTTCTTCCTACTCTCTCCCGAAAATATAAATCTACCTACGTGTTTGGGTTGTTTGGTTCCTTCTCTCCTAAAAATATCTGTCGACCTATAAGTTGGGCTGGGTAAAAAGAAATCAATTTTGCCTACGCGAACTTCGAGACTTTACTTAAGACGTTTCGGATTAGAAATTTTGGTCGAATGTGCACAGTTTTGATCTATAACATTTTGCCATTTCTGGGATAAAACCATTATTCCATCGGTGCAGAACTTTTGGGCTTTATTGGCGATAAACAGAGACTGGTGATTTTCGCAGGTTTCCCTCGACGTCAATTTTAAACCAGTAAGGGAATTTTGCAGGGACCGAAACTAATGGTAATCCGAGAGTGCTAAATCCAGGCTATATGGTAGATGCGTCGAAATTTCCCAGCCGAGCTCTCTCAGTTTTTGCCGGGTCGTCAAGGATGTATGTGGCCTGGCGTTATCATGGCGAAAGACAATTGCCTTTCTATGGGCCAATTATGGCAGGATTTTCTCAATTGCTCGCTTCGATCGTGCCAGTCGTTGATAGTAGAGACTCGAATCAATCGTCCACTTCCGATCCCACCAAATACCCAGCATCACCTTATTTGGCAGTCTTTTCTGAGTCGGCTTTGCAGTCGTTTGCGAGTGTTCATCTCGCCAATCCATTCTTCGTCAGCCGTGATTAATTTGTTCAGAAATGGTCCGATTTCGTTTCGTTCCATCTCCTCGCAAATGGTTCAAAACTGCTTTATGGTCGATCTTTGGCTCCTAGGCGATACCGCGATTGCTAAGGTGCCGGTCAACTTCGATCATTTCTGTGATTTTATCGACATTTTCGACGACGAGCCTATCCGTGCGAGGTGCATCTTTAACGTCAAGAATACCTGAACGGAATCGACGAAATAGCTTCGACAGTATCGGGCATTTTCGCCTTTATCGAAGAAAGACAGTAATCTGAAATTGGTTGGTCGATCGCTTCAGCCATCTACCGAAAAAATAGGTTTCTTTTTCCTCGGCCCAATATTTAGGTTGTCTCTTTCTACTTCTGCCCTTTATCACTCAAAAATATCTATTTACTTATGTATTCAGATTCTCTCTCTCTCTCTCATCTCCAAAAAGATCTACCTACGTATTTCGGAACGTACTTTTCTCGTAGTCTCCCGCCAAGCACTTACACTCATTTGCATCCGTTGCGTCGGTACGATCTGGCTCCCTCTCTCCCTCTCTCCGGGAAACGATCCGGTCCGCCGAATCTGCCGTTGCTCGGATTGTCTCCGCGTCATTCTCGCAAATCCGCGGATGCATCTCGGATTTTGCGACGTACAGCGCGGATTAATGGAAATGCTTTGTTCAAATTCCACCGAAACGAGGCGGTTTTGTGTAAACGAACGCCTCGTCGTGCGACAGACACTCCCCGTTGCATTGTACTCCTCTTCTCGAATAAACGACCTTTTTCTTCTCCCTTCCTCTCTCCCTCCCTTTTCCCTTTCGACGTCTCCTTACTTCGCGCATTCGACGATGCAGGCTTATTTTACGAGAGTATAAAATTCGCTCTTACGGACGGTGTCGATTCCAAGACGACATCTCGACGTCGGAGGCACGTACGAACTCGGCAGTGCCGTCGCTCGAGCCTGCATTTTCCCCGTGGCTCTGGGGCAGTTTCGTCTCGTCCAGGACGCGAGACCGAAACGTGTCGCGAAAACCAAGGAGAGAAAGAAATAGTCGCAAGTGATACCGATGGTGTCGAATCGACGAGGGGTGGCGCGGAAAGCGGGCAGGAAAAAGCAGAGACTCCGCCAGGAAGAGCCGCCATTCCGTTCTTTTTCACGCCAATCACGAAGCAAGACTTTGCCGTATTTTTGCCGATTGTACATCGATGCCCGAACCTCTAGTCGTCGTGCAACGCAAATAAATATATCAAGTTGGCAACTAAGCGATAGCGGATTGCGAATAAGGAAAATACCAAATTTTTGCTTAAAAGTGTAACTTTATCGGATCAGGCATCGTCCGTTTCTGTCGATGACCTTTTGTCATCTTTCGGGCAATGCCATAATTCCATGTTCGTTAAACTTTCGATCTTTGCCAGCAAAAAACTGATCGTCATCGTCAAACTTTACATCATCGGCTTCGTTAAAAATTTTTCCCTTTTAGGAGTTCTGCATGGATTACATCGTGGATGTGACACATGGCTCTCGTCAACTTCAACCGGACGGTCAGAGATCGTTACGTATTTTTCAGTGAAAAATCACCAAAACGAAATTTGGCATTCCAATTTTGACGAGGCTTCATTCCCATATATTCTTGCGTTCTTGCCTTTTTGGAGGTGATACGATAAAATATGTCTGACATGCGCGTTTTGTTGTTGCATTTTTACATTGGGATAAGAACGAAACCAAGTAACTAATCGATACAATTTCTTTACTAAATTAAATTTATCGGCAAAATCCGCGATCACTTAGTCGTCCAGTACGTACGTAAATACGCGTCTGGACGCGTGGCTGGGCGTCGCAGAGGAAGGAACGAAGGAAAGGAGGAAGAAAGTACGGGGAATCTCGCGGGTCTTTTTTGTTCTTCGTTAAAGAATGCAGCGACGCGAGTTCGCCTTCCCCCGCGATTCCACCCTCGTTTCTGGACGCTTTATGCCACAGGGTTCCGCGCTCGTCGCTTCGCGGAACAGCGACTACGTTCCTTAATAACAATATTATGCGTTCTCTCGGCGTCGTGGCGGTGAGTGTCCGTGCGAGAGCCAGGTATCCTCCTGCCCGGAGGCGAGACAAAAAAACGCCGTCAGGAAATTTGAATCCCTTGGTGAGCTTGGTCGGTCTTTTCTTCGTTATCCGTCCGGTCTCGACTCGTCTCGTCGAGAGACGCGGGGGCCAAGGATAAATAGAATCCTTTCCAGGCATCTCGGAGCGTCTTTGAAGCGGCTCCGATTTAACTCTCGCGGTGTTACGACTGACTATAATCGCGGGACACAAGATGACAGCGCACGATGAGTGACTATAATCACCGGCCACTTGATAACAGCTACACGCGACCGGTGATTATAGTCACGGGTCACAAAAATGGAGCCAAATTGGGTTACGCGAGTATTCGTGTTTTAAAAAGTTTCATAGAGAATGTTGTTATTAAGTCGTTATCGTTTGATATTGCCTTACGATTGTAACTACAATTTTTATTCTTTAGACAAGATCGACAAAAGATCTGGCCTCGAACACCGAAGACTGCGCGCTTAACCTTTTCGCTACTATGGATGCTATAGTCATTCGTCACAAGATGTTACCCACACACTTCAAGTGACTATAGTCACGGGCCACACGAATGAAGCCAAATTGGATTACGCGAGTATCCGTGTTTTAAAAAGTTTCATACATAATATTATTATTTAAAAAGTTATCGCTCG
>JAITYT010000277.1:67660-78883 GCA_025433975.1 Liostenogaster flavolineata | reverse complement strand
CGGTCCCAAGCCCGGATGAGAAAGGAGGAGGGTCGTACGCCGAAGCCTTCTGCTCGGCCTACGGAAATTGTCTTGAATTTTCTATCGATTTATTCCAAATATTCTCGAGTCTTTCGCATTGTCCGAATGGACAAGTACGATTCTCCTGAATCAGCGTTCGGTCATTACCGACGGTTCTCTTCGAATATTATTTTTTAATGAAATTACCCAAGTCTCTATGTGTACACTTGTAAGGATTGTTACCTTGCGTTGGCCTAAATCTTTACTCGAATACGTGACATTGGATACGTTACCGTACATTTCTATTTCCATCTAAACAATCTTACACAAATAATATTTCAATCGACTAATTTAAATTAATAATTATTATATATCGTAAATGTATATGTACACTTAAAAATCCGACGTTTCATACGCACCAGTTTAACAGGTCAACGTGGATACTTAGCAGAGTTGGAAGAACGTTACGCGTTCACCGTGATAGAAAATTCGCAGGAAGAGACGTCAATGCGATTTTGAGCTCATTTCTCTCAAAATAGCGCAAAGTTCCAGGACAAAATTAGACCGACGTCGTTTGTCCTATAGTCAAGAGCTATCTACCTGAGTACGACTCCACGCGACTTCCTTTTTCTCCTCGCTCTTCGAGGAAAGTCACCAGAAGCAATTCCAACGGGAATCGAAGGGAGAGACTTTGATTAGCAGCACCGTGACTGACGAGATTTCGTTCTTTCGCATAGACTGGGAAAATGGCACGATCGTACGTTCGTCGGTTCGATCGATCGTTCGTTCGTTCGTTCGTTCGTTCGTAGCTATCCTCACGAAATCGATTTAGAAGCGACGTGGCCAACGTGCCTCTTCGATTCCCCCGACAACGAGAGACCGATTTCACATTTGTAATCGGACGAGTTGGTAGATACGTCGATCCACGTCTACGTTCCTCTCCGGCGATCTCCGCATTCCTTTCCAACTCCGCCATCGTTACGACTTTTCGCGCTTTCGAACATTAATTCGTTCCAAACGCGAAATTAGGATCCGGCAACGTCAGGCGAACGTTATCGCCAGGATCGAAAATTTCTGAGATACCAGTCGATGCTTTTAAAAATTTAATTCGTGATCATTGGAACGCGATTTTCATCGTCTCGTCGTTTCGTCTTCGAGGGACGAGTTTTTATGCCTTCGATCGCATAAAATTGAAGCGAAGAGGAACGATTTTACCGAGCCAATATAGTTATTAAACGTTTCATGCGATTGGAAATAAGATTCGGCTATCCGCGCCGACTGCACGGTTGCAACGTCAACTTTATAAGTGATTTTACTACTTAGACGATTGGATAGAGGTTTGGTTTAAATAGTCGCGCAATCTTATCGCATAGAATCGTTTCGTAAATATTTTTCATAAATTCTATTCTTTTTAAAAATGCTTCTTTAACAAAAGATATATACGTAGAGTAGGTTATACTTTAACGCATAAGTTTTGCAACGATTTTTATATTATTCACGTCACCTACGACTGCTGTTATTTGAGTTAAATATTGTATTTGTCGTGTTAACGAAATTAATTGTATTTATAAGCGTTTAATACACGTACCTAAGGATATTTGTACGCACAAAACAAATAATTGTGGTTTCCTTTAATTCCACGCGAAATGATTCCAAAGAAATTCCTCTTGTTCGAAAATCGTTTATAAAAATTTATCTACAAGATGACATTAATATCGGTTGCCTGTAGGTAGCTTGCAACAAGGAGAAGCAAAAAGACGCGATCCAGCCTTTGCGAACTTCCGAAACTCGTATAAGTAAATTTTCGTAAATATCGAAGGTACTGTCCGTTGGGAATCGATGAGAAACCGACCCTTCGTACTTAAACCGTATTCTTATACGTCTTGCAAAGCGCTCGAGAGTGGATAGCATTGGGTTAAATCGTCTTCTTCGGTATCCCGTTTGATGTCATGGTACTTCTCCATGGAACGGTAAAAGAAGCAACAATTTGCAATAATAAAAAGATATTGCGTTTCGCAAGAGAAATGCGCATAGGAAGCGCGTATTTCTCTTCTATTATAATCTTACGGAAAGCGGAGACGAATTCAATGATTCGGGGAATAACGTAGATACCGTGAATACGAAACGAAGTCGTCTGGTTGGAATACGATTGAAATTTGAAATGCTACCGCAAGATAATTTCTGCATCCAGCTACATCGATTCCACGATTTGTCTCTGTCTCCATTTAATATCCCATAGAAAATGTAAGCAGCTTTGTTTAATATGAAAAGAGTATTACTTTTGCACGATATAAAAAATTCTTTCGTACCGATCTTCTTCCAACTTCTACGGATTAATCTCCATTTACACTCTCGCGTATGTTCGAAGGAGGGGAATTAAATTCGAAAGAAATTTGATTTGCACGATTAGAGAATTTATAGGATTTGATTTAGGGAAATCGTCTGCTTCGAATATTTTAAAATAGCATTGATGTAGATAACGAAAAAATGTCTCTTGCAAAACGTACGAAAGAAGTAATCTCTCAGAAGTTCGATTTTTGCGTGCTACCAGAATGTTAGACAGGGCATTTAGGCTTGGCAGAGGTAGCTGCTGGTGTTCCAAGTTCGTCGAAACCTAACCAGAACCGACGCGATTACATTTCTGAACGAAGAGAATTAAATTCGAAAGAAATTTGATTTATACATTAGAAAATCTGTAGGGTTGGAGTACGTATTTACGTCGATTAAATTTGGGGAAATAATATGCTTTAAACTTTTTAAGATAGTGATAATGTAGAAAACGGAAAAACGTACGAAAGAGGCAACTTTCCAGAACGACGTTTAGGAAAGGACATTTAGAGTGGACAGACGTAGCTGCTGGTCTTCCAAATTCGTCGAAAGCTAACACGAGCCGTCGCGATTTACACGCTTGCGTATTTTTAACCGAAGAGAATCAAGCTCGAAAGAAATTTGATTTTTACATTACGAGAATTTATAGCCTGAGAGAACGTCTTTAGACCGATCGAATTCAGGAAAATCATCAGCTTTGAATAATGGAAAAACGTCTTTTATAAAACGTACGAAAGTCCTTATCTTGCAGACGTTCGATTTTTGCGTGCTATCAGAACGTCGGACAGGGAGTTTAGGGTCGGCGGAGGTAGCTGCTGCTCTTCCAAATTCGTCCAAGCCGAACCAGAGCAGCGCGATGTCTTTGATGTAGGGCCTCTCGGGCGAACACGTTGCCTGTTGTCGGAGCTCCCGCCAAGTAGAAATGTCCATCAAAGGTTCATATCGAGTGCAAAGCCAGTCGTGAATCAGTTCGCCAACGTCGCGGCGTACAATGCGGAACGAATTGGCCTTTCGCCAATTCCCTCGAAGTTCGTACGGACGAGAGACATAACGCGATCCGCGTGAGCTATTAGTAACAAAATTACGTGTTTTCTGTTGCAGACCACTTTCAAGCGTTCGCGTTACGAGTCGTCCAAATCGCAATAGTTCAAAAGTGACGCGCGATTTTTATCGCGTGGTTAACCCTTCAACGCCGTCCTACGTGCACTGCACCGACCAATCGAACGCCGTGTATTCGTAACGAAGTTTTAAGTATTAGGTCTACTGGGAAATTCTATCCATTTTTTAAATAAAAATATTCGGTACGTTAATTAATATTTAGAATATAAAGGGCGCATTACGATAAGAAAGAGAAGTTAATGTTAATAATACCTAATACTAGTAAGTCTGTATTAATACAATGATAATTATTGTGTTAAGTACTACTGTAAGAAGAATTAATATATCGAAGAAAAATTGAAAAGATATCTCGAAAGGGATTTAAAAGAATGGCGTCGACGACGTCATTTACCCCGCATTAACGCGAAATACTCCGTTTCTATGGTAATGCAGGACGCGTAGCGATGAGAGAACAAGACGGAAAGAGAAGTAGTCGAAACCGGAACGTTTCGTCGTGTCGTAGCCATTGAAATAATATCGAGTCGCAAAGAGGCGCCGTAGAAAGGAATTCGAGATTTCAGTGTGTTTTCCTCGCACGTACGTAGGCTACGTAGCTATGTCTCATACTAAATAGCGTCGTCTCAGCAGCGGCATATCGAACCTTTTCATAAAATGGACTGGAAATGGAACGACGAAAGTCATCTCTCTTTCTCTAATATTGTAAAATAATAATAAAAATTATATATATATATAAATAGAATCGACGAGTCACACGATTATCAACGTCGGCCGAGGAAACTTCAGCGACAAGACAAATTTGTCGATCGCACTTTATCGTTTCCAAAAATGATCACGCATTATTACGTAATTACGATACGCGGCTTTGATATCGTCGAGTCGCGTTGGTGGAAGAGCGGCATACTGTAATTATCTATGATTTAACGACCTTAATTCAAAGGAAGCGTGTTTTACGATAACGAGAATCGTAACAGAAATGGACCAAGAGCGGAAGATCTCGTTGTACGCGATGAATTGGATTAACGTCACTGTTAAAAGCAACGTGGGTAATGGCGAGATTTTCGTTGATTTTTTAACGTTTGTAATTCGCGTAATGACTCGACGATGGAACGTGTCCACGGGAATTATTTATCATTGCGCACAGATTCCCTCGTCTCTATATTTATTTCCGATTTAATTCACTTGGAAAAATGCTATCGTCCAGCCGTGAAAGTCGTCGACATTTTGGGACCGAACGAACCAAATTTTATCGAGTAAAAAAGGAATTCGCATCTCGCAACGCGCACTAATCGCGCGTAGTCGCATCGTGACGCCTCTAAAAACCAGACTTGTCGATGAATGGAACTAACAGAATTCTCCGTTTTAAGGTTTTCTGCTTCTAATAATTACAAAAAAAAAAAAACGATCTCGTATCTTCCATCGCACGATCGAAAAAATGGCCGCTAAAAATCCTAAAGCATCGGATGCCGAGTCCGATGAATTTCGTGGTATGCTTGAAGGTGGAGCGAAATGAAAGCCTTTCGATGCACCGACCTGGCTACCTCGACTTCACCGTCCATCGACGGAGTCACCGACGACGTCGCTTCCTTCCGTGAATTTTGTCATCCTCGAAAACGTTGGGAAAATTCGTAGTCGCAGTGGGACGCGAGTGAAGCTCGGACGCGCTCGATTATCTTCCTTCTCTTTCCTCTCGCCGTTATTGGCGCCTTTCGCCCTTCCTTCTCCTTCTTCTTCTTCTTCTCCTCCTCCTTCTCCCCCTCCCCTCCTCCAGCTCCTCCTGGACGCAAGGACGAACGTTTCGAATTGCGCGCCAGTCGACGTCGATACGCGGCGAGGCGCGGTGCGCGGAGGCTGAACGCGCGCGGAACGCGCCACAGATTCGCGCCTCTCGTCGCGAAGGAAGATGGACGCTTGGCGAGCTCCTCCGCGTCCAATCGCCGAGATCGAGCGGAAGATCCGGCGCCTGGCGGGTCGAGAGTCGGCTCTTCGTCAAAAACAGGGAGGCGCGAGGCGCGTGGCGTCGCCGGCGCGCCTCGACGTCATCGTCGCTCCAACCGCTCGAAAAGACGCGCGAATCCTCCCCGCGCTCCCTCCGCCACCCACCGTCGCGATCCGATCGTTAGATTCTTCTCTCGTACCTCAGCGATTCGAAGCTTCCTTCGCTTTTTTTTCCCCCAACGACGATCGTTCAAAGGCGCGTCGCGTTACTCGTCATGGTCGGCTTTTTTCCCGGCCCCGGCACACCGGCACGGAATCGTCCGGGAAGATTCGACTGGCCGTTTGGCTTTGGAGAGAATTTTCAGTAGTAGCGGCGTACGCCTGGTCGGACGCGCCACGCTCCGGCACGCTTTAAGAACACGTGATCAAGACGGAACTAGGCCATACTCCGGTATCGATGAGCCCACCTCTCTCCTGCCTTTCGTATCCTCTTTCTCTTCTTCTTCTGTTTCTTGTCCTCGTTGCGTCTCGTGGGTGATTTTATCCTGGAGGAATTGCTCGTTGTCGTCACTAGCGACAACGGCGACGACGACGACGACGACGACGACGACGACGGCACCGTCGATCGATACGCGCTTCGCGCGACTCTAGACTTTCTACTTTCTACTTTTCCTATCGAGTGGACGACGTCTTATTTTTTCTCTCTTCCCTCTCGAGCTTCCATCCACTCCTAATCCGTCTGTTTTTCACCTTCCCTTTCTCTCGCTCTGTCACTCGACTTCCTCCGTCTCCCCCCCACTTTTCTTCCACTCACTCTCTCTCCGTCTTTCTCTTTCTCTTTCTCTCTGTGACGTGTCCGTCCGGCGTCGACGTAGCGCGATAAGAGCGCAGAGAGAAAAGGCGCGGAAACCCTTCGCTCGCGAATCGGCCCGGTGACTGAATCGAGCGCCCAACGAGGAGCGCGGGAGGAGGAGGGCGAGGGGTCAGGGGCGGAGAGGCGCGAGGAGGGGGCGCTGCTCGGCGGCGGCGCGAGAGGGCGACTGTGTGCGCGCTCCAATGGTGGGGGTAAATCGAGTGGGGCGCACCAAGATACACCCATGCCACGCGCATGCGTATCGTTCTCTCTCTCTCGCTCTCACCACCCAGCTCGAGTTTTCCCCGCGACTTCCACTCCGTCCCGCCCGTCTCGTCGTCCCTTCGCTTCCCTCGTCGCGGCACTTTCGCGAGCATGCCGTTGCTTTCTTTCTCCGACTCTTCTTCTTCTTCTTCTTCTTTTCTCTTTTTTCTTCTTTTTATGTTATATTAATTTCTATCCAATCTAACGATAAATTAATTTTTACTTCGTAGTTGCGTAGCGTAACGAGGATTTTAGGCCGAATTCTACGGCTCCGTGGCCAATGTGAAAAATATTTAGGTACGTGACGAAAGGAACGTACCAAGCGGAACCGAGTGACTCTTTTCAAAATCCGCTTCGATCGTTTATATTATATCGCTTATAAAAATGTAATTACGAAAGCGGTACAATATCGTAAAAATTACGATAAATCGATTTAATTTAAAATAAGCGGTTTGAAATGACTGATAAACTCATTTTTTTTTAAGTTTCGATTTAGACCACTCTCATAATTATGGGCTCGTGTGTCGTACATTATTTCCTTAGTACAACGCGTGGTTAGTTCAAAGGTCGATGACCTTCGAGTTAGCAATTTGATTTTTGCGTCTAGGAGAAAATGGGAATCGACGACGTTCGTCCGATTCCTTCGTGTAATTCTTCGGCTCGTAATGGATTCTCTCTCTCTCTCTCTCTCTCTCTCTCTCTCTGTCCAGGGACGGAATCCATCTCTATCTCGACCTGGTAGACGGTCGATCCATTAACGAGCGTTATCGTTAATTAAGTAAATTGCTATAAGGGACAAGTAACCGGAAGGTTTCTTTCGTTGAATGGCCGTTCTGGAGATTCGTCGGGACGATTAGCAGCAACGGAGTACGCAAGTTAGCATTCGTCGATAAGGAAAAAGGAGCGAAAGAAGAGGGTCTCTTTTTGCGCGACCTTCCGACTATCTTAATTCACTTTCCTTCTTTCGCTTATCGTTCGTGTTTCCTCTTCGTTACCAATAGCGATTTTACAAGGTCGATCTTCGGCCGCGAAACATTCGGAGGAGTAACGTGCCGATACAGCGATTCAAAAAGGTCGAAATTCTCCGTAGTTGGCCGATAAAGCCGCGTAAGCGATACGTCGTGGTCAGCCTAAAACGTGACCGTACTACTGTCGGACGACGATGTCGGCGTTACGCTCGAGCGCGCTACTCGCGCGGCTTTCGCGCGTTCGTCGACGCGTCACCCACCGCTGGGTGACGAAGTTGCCTCCGTCGGGCCTCCGTCACCCAAATATGGGTGACGCTTTCTTCTTTCCAGTTAAATGGGATTTTCAATTGAATTTAAAAAACAGATCAGTGGAATAAGCACCGAAATACGAATATAAGTCGTATGACGCGGAAATATTAAAAATATATCCGTTATTATACCATAATTGGCGCCGTTGCTACGCTCGCTTATCCCTTCGTTTACGTTCTGGCACTTAGACGGTCGAACTCGGATCTTAAACGTTTAAGTGGAAGTTAAACCTTTTTCAGCGATCTTTCGACGTCGCTCGCTTTGACCTTACGAAAACGAATAAAAATACCTCGATAATCGCCGTGTTACTTTTGCCATTCGTTCTTCCGCGTAACTCTCGGTACGTTCGAACGGAGCTTTTAACGTTCCTTCCTTCCTTCCTTTTTCTTTGTCCACCATTTTCGTACGCATCCCTATTCACGTACGAACCGGCGCTTTTTCCTTTACGTTTTCACTTTTCTCGCGATCTCCGATCGTACGGTCGCGACGGTTCACCACGTCCTTTCGTTCCGTTCCTTTGCATCTTCTCGTGAATCGCGGCCAGGAATTATAGCGCAAGCGATATATCGCGCGAGACACGAATGTTGAAATCTATCGACGTTTCGTCCCCTCCGATGGCATTTTACAGCGGGATACGGCCGCGTAAAAGCCCACGGCTAAGAGTCGCTCGCTGCGCCCGACGTTACAAAGCGGACAGTCGTTTAATATTTAACGCGATTTACGTGCATCGATGTTGTTTCGGGCATCGAATATTAAACATCGGCTTCGATTGGACGCGGAAGGCGCGTGTTTGTTCGCGTACGATCTCGCGTGGCCGTCACGTGTGCGTGGGCGTTATAAAAATTTTCGCGTATCGTTTCCTTTCCGCGGTCGAGTTTTGGTCGACTTGGAGGCAATATTTGAGTCGCTCGAAAGCCAATGCGCTCAAGTCCAGAAAACAAAGGTTAAGAGAATTAATATTTCTTAATGGATCAGATTTTTCGATTCTTGGTTTGTTAATTTCATCGGAAAAGTATATAAGGTCTTTTTTCAAAGATAAAAACGTTAGTACTTGTAGGGACAATGGCAGCATGTTATAAACTAGACTTATATCTTTCGGCAGGTGAAAAAATAAGAAAAAACGAAGCAACGAGTAAATACTTCGACACTAATAAGAATATCATTTATTCCATTGAAATTTACAAAATCAGAAAATATCAAAAAATGGACTTGACCGCGTCGACACATAGAACGAAGCCGATCTTTGAATTACATATATCGAAGTTACATATGCGATTGAGTCCAGAAAACATAAGTTAAGAAAATTAATATTTTTAATGGATTAGTTTTTTCAATTTTTGGTTCATTAATTTAATCCAAAAAAATATATCGAGTCTTTTTTGAAAAGGTAGACTCTGCAGCTAAATAAGATATATACAGGATGCGTAAATGAAAAGGCAAGTATTTATTTAGACAAGGAGAGTACGTTAAAAATGCGAAAAATTATATCTTTTGGCAGGTGGAAAAAATAAGAAAAAACGAAGCAACGAGTAAATACTGCGACACTAATAAGAATATCATTTATTCCATTGAAATTTACAAAATCAGAAAATATCAAAAAATGAACTTGACCGCAATGGCTTCCGAGCGACTCATTTATTGGAAGTCGTATTTGAAAAATACGCGGAAATGTAAGAAAAGACGCTGGAGATAAAAATTGGAACGAGTTCATCGAAAGGAAACTCGCGAAAAGCACGCAGATTTGTCCGCGGAGGTAACGGGTTTAAAGCGAAAGAAATCCAAGACGAAGACTTTGCTCTACCGTTCCGTTTCTCGAGGTACGATTTAGTTCGTCGCGTAATTTCGTTCGTATTGCACGGATTCTCTGATTTCTCTTATATATCGTATATTGAATTATCCGAAAAGTTCGTGCCGATTTTCGATTTTTAAAATTTATTTATTATTCTATTATTTATATTATATTTTTCATTATATACTTTATTATATATATAAAATAAATAATTGTATATATTATATAATTAATTTTTTTTCATCAAAAAAAAGTGAACATTTTTCTTCAAAATCTCTCTCTCTCTCTCTCTCTCTCTCTCGGGTAACCACGTAAATAGTACAGAATTCGTAGAAATATTTTGACGCTTCAAGCATACCGTAATTTGGAAAAGCGTCGAAACGAAACGGTCGATATTTTTGAGCAGCGATTCGCACTCGTATAAATGTATTTTGATTAAAGCGTTTACCAGCGCGAAAAGAGTCGAATTGAACAGCCATTCGATCGAATGCTTCATTGTGCGTACGTACAAGCGCCCTCGACACGTACGGCCTTCGACGTTTCGAAAGACAATTACTACGCCATCGCGTATTTTTATTATTCTCGCGTCAACTTAAATCTGACGCCTCGTTTAGGTCGATACTAAATACTGTTAAAATAGGAAAGAGCTGAAAAATCGGAGAATAAAAGTTCCAATCGTATCGAAATCTGCGGACGCCTCGAATCCCAGAATTACGAATAGCTGGAACTTTAGTCGTTCCTCCATTCGCGAGAAAGAGAGAGACAGAGAAACAATCGATTTCGAGAAAAATCGCGAATTACGACGAGTAACTAAAACCTTAGTCGTTTCTCTATCCAAGAGACAAAAAAGAAGAGAAAGAGAGAGACGATTGGTGACAAACCTACGATTTCGAAAAAAATTGCGGATTACGAATAATTAGAACTTTAGTCGTTCCTCTATCCACGAGACAAGAGAAAGAGAAAGAGAGAAAAAGAGACACAGAGAGAGACAGAAACAGGGAGGAAGAAACGATCAGTGACGAATTAACGATTTTGAGAAAGATGGCGAATTACGACGAATAATTACAATGTTAGTCGTTCCTCTATCCACGAGACAAAAAAGACAGTGAAGAAGAGAGAGAGGGGGGGAGGAAGAAACGATCGGTGGCGAATGGCCGCTCGCAACGCGCATATGAGCGCGATAATCGCGATACAACCGACGAAACACCGAACGCATAATAGCGACTGGGCCGAGCGTTAGTCGCGCTCGGCCAAGCATTATAACGCGAGAACGTGTCTCGTGCGATCGATACTTCGTGACGTTCCTCTCGTGCTCGTATTTTTCGCTCGCTCCGCCGCGGAGCTCAAACGAGCCGTCAAACCGACGAACGCATCCGTGCGATACGATCCATCCATTCCATCGTCCGCATCCGCCTACTGTACGAGGAATCGGTCAGCTCGAGGATGCCGCACGATTTCCCTCCGTTCTTCCAACCAGCAAAAAAGAATTCGTCCACCGACATCGAGCCTTTCCATCCGACAGCTGGAAAATTAGCGATCTTGGAACCAAAAGATAAACCAAAAACCCAGAGACTAGAATCAGTTTAACATTAAGGACGTTACTAATTGTACTCTAGTCTCCCGGCTCTCGATTTGTTACAGTTCGCTGCTTTCGTTTA
>JAITYT010002725.1:20197-33692 GCA_025433975.1 Liostenogaster flavolineata | reverse complement strand
ATAATATAAATAATAAAATAATAAATAAATTTTTAAAAAACCGAAAATCGACACGAACTTTCCGGACAATCCAATATTTTAGACTTCGGAGTTATGGCGCCGGATGTAAGTCGATTCTAGAAGGTTCGAGATGGCACGCGCTTCTTTGAAACATCTCCCGCGAGCTCGTGAAAATCGTTGTCGAGTCGCTTCGTTAATAAGCGAACCGTCGGGCGACCTTACGAAGTAACCTCCAACGATTCGTCGGCTTATTTATTTTTCGTCTCGCTTTTTTCGTAAGCGCGGTTCCTCCTCGCGGCTCTAAAAATGTTTACCCCGATTTTAGCATGCTTTCCTCGGGTTTAAAGAATTTTTTCTCTCGCTTCTACGTTGCAACGTTCCGCTTTGTAGTCGCGTTTCGCTTTGTTTGAACAAGAAAGTTCTACCTAAGAATCGCATAAAGAAAATTGCGCTACTTTCGACTTGTAATAATTGCTTTCGAGCGTGTTTTCTCCGTGTCTCGTGGATCGCGAGCGAAGCGAGTCGAAACGACCTTCGATACGTCGTCGAAAACGAAAAATAAATTCTCGGTAATAAAACGTTCCGTCGACGAAGAAATCGAAATCAATCTTTTATTCGAACGTCGCGTCGTTTTATTTAGCTCGAGGGACGCGTAAAATATTATTATCCTCCTATCGGCAACGTCTCTCGTCGTCTTTGATACGATTCCGAAAATCCTTGGTACAGCCTTGACCTCGCGCGCGCCAGGAGCCGTCAAAATCCGGAGAAAAAATTTTATTAAAGGAGAAAATAAAGAGCCGATTCGCGTAACGATCGTTCCTCGCCGCGAGACTCCGTTCGTTCGCACGCAACACAAACCGCGAAACCATTCGTCTTTCCTTCGCGTCGAGACCTCGAGAATATTTCTCAATTTGAATTTCGTAAAACGGAGAACACCGCGCCGAACCGCGCGTTATTTTTCGACCGAATCTCACGTATCATCCGTCAGAAATATTTTCGCGTAATGCCGCGCAATCTCGAGGGAGCCACGGTTCGCCATACGGATTCTTCGAGGAAGGAAGCCAAGATCGATACTTGCGCTTCTCCTACCGGAATAATCTTAATTCGAGACACGCGAAAAATCCCTTTTAATCCGACGGGAAACAGGAAAATTCGCGTGGAAAATAAAACGTAACGGAATAGACTGAAACATCGAGAAATGAAATTAAATCGTAACGACGAAGATACGCGAGGACGGAAAACAAATCCGCACGATTTTGGCACCGAAAGGCCGATCGATTTCACGGATAATAGGGAGAGAGAGAGAGAGAGAGGAGAGTACGCGGATTTCCACGTCAAGGCGCGTCGTAAATCCTCCGTGAGACAAAAGCGAAGTTCCCTCGCGCGAAGCGATTCGATTCCGCCTGCCCGACTGTCTCTCGAGATCCCGCGCTTTCGATCAAAGGAGCCGCCTTAATTATCGCCGATCGAAGTACCTATTCGTCCTCTCGTTTTCGCCATCCACCGACCAGATTAACGAAAGCTTTCGTACCTCAGAACGACGACGATCCCATCGAAGACGTTGAATCCGTTGCTGATGTAGCTGAATGGACCCTCGGCTATTATCTTCAGCAGCATTTCCACCGCGAAGATGGCCGAGAAGACGATATTGCTTATCTCGACCATGACGGTCAATTGCTCCGGCTGCGAGTCGGTAAACGACGTCAGTGAGCATCGAACGACGACTGAATTCCGCGTCTTTTTAACCGTCGATGCCATAATAACGATGATAATAATAATAGTAGTAGTAAGACGAGAAGGAAGAAGAAGAAGAAGCGAAGGATTTAGGCCGCACGTTGAAAAGGTATCAACGAGAATTTTCCAGCGGCATCGCGTCTTTTCATCGGTAAATCGCGACTCGCGATCGCCCGCTTCCCGACGTACACCCGATTCTGTTTTCACGCGAATTAGAAATTATTAGGTTGGCAACTAAGTTCCCGCCGTCCTTTAACCTTTTTTTTATTTTTTCTTTATTTAATAAATTTTTATTGAAAAATAACCTTTTAAAAAAGTCCGATCTTGGAACGTCCGATTTTCTTTTTTGCCGCCTGATACTTTCTGGATACGTTTTCGATACGTTTTGGAAAAAGCGAACGATGCAACGCTAACAGTCATCGATGCATCGAAGGAATTTTCAATCATGGATATTATCAATCAAATCGGTTTAGAGCTGGCTGAATCAAGACCACCGATTTTGAACGCACGTTGGAAAGCTGTTAGGCCGGAATGCATTAAAAAAAAACAAGATCACTTTGAACGGTACGCATGAGATGTTTGCGAAATAAAACGTTTAAGATCCAAACGCGAAAACTCACGGTTTATCGTATTATCTTTGCCGACTTCTCAGGACTGGAATGAATCTTCTATTTTTCGATAGACGCGATACATTTTTTTACACGAATCTATCGTGTAAAAACAGAATCAGGTGTACTTGGAAATGAAAAATAAATCCGATTCGTACGGTACGCCTACGCAAATCCCTGATATCGATATGGAATAATTAATGAGCAATTATCGTGTTCCAATGAATATTCGTACGGTCGAGCGTCCGTTGTTCGCTCGAAATTGTAAGCGTACCGCGCGTTCGTGTTTTAAAGAGCGATGCTCACCGGCCGATCACCCGTTAGTCGGTCGCTTCGAAAAAAAAATTAGACGCGGCGAATAATTCGAAAGGACGTACGCGGATAATCGACGCGAATATCGCGTCCAATCGCCAATTTAACCGACGACAATCGAGTTATCGCGCGGCTGTCGATCGGACGGCCCTGACTCGACGTTCCAACCGCTATTTATCAGCTCTGCGTACAAGTTTTAATCCAGCCGGATCGATCGCTCGCTTCCGAACCGATTCTACCCTTTTCTGTCCAAAAATTATTTACCGAAGGATTATTTGTTACGATAACGCGAAAAGTCTTCTCGTTTCGAAGCCATTCTCTAACTCGTGCTTCCAAGTTTAAATTCGACCGCGATGAAAATCGAGGGGCACGCCATGAAGAAATATCAATTTAGAATGGTTTAGAAGCGCGATCGATTTTCATTCGACCGAAGCAAAGAAATTAAATAAATAAAAAGAATAAAATCACTGCGTCCGTCCGATCGATTCGGACCCACCTGATTGTGGTACTCGATACCCATGCTCAGAGTGTTGATGAGTATGGCCAGCAGAATGCCTTGCTGAAAGTACTTGTGTTCGACTAGTTTCTTGATCCAGCGCCTGACGCAGCGCAGGCCGCAGACGCAGCGACTCCCGATGGCCCTGAAGAACCTCCTGGTCCTCGAGGACTTCCGCCACCTGTCGCCCTCCTCCGGCCACTGTTCGACCCCGCTCTGCGTCTCGCAGCAGCAGGAACAATTGTCCACGTCGGAGGACAGCCACTGCGTGCGATCCTCCAGCGTTATGCGACGTTTCGTGATGCCTGCGCACACGCAAGCACTCCGATCATTCCAACGTGGATCACGCGTATCGAAGGATCGATGGATCGTTTTTCCCTTATCGTTGGTAGCCTCGTTTTCGCATGGAGCGGTAAACCGTGCAACGTGGAGAAGAACAAAGAAAATAATCTCGAACAGCATCGACATAGTCGATACCAATAAAACGGTCGAACTTCTTTTTCAACTCGAACAGGACTGTTCGATCCGTGAGAATAAGCCGTCGTTGAAACGTGGAAAATGTTTTTCACCGATTCTTATATTTTCTATGTCTTGCATTAAGCATGCGTCAAAGATTTTTATCTCTTAGCCCATTAACCGCCAATGTGCCGATTTTGGGACGCGGATAATACGGATATTTTGAGTATTTCTTTATGACGATTATGGCACATCCTGCTGGCGTTCGACGAAAGGAAGATCATACGTTTTAACCCATTTGCATCGTATGGAAAAACGAAAAATTTGTTCTTCTCACCAACATTTTTTTCGGTTGTATTCGTTGGGTTTTTAGAGCAGAGTAAAGTACAAGCGAAAGTTTAATATAGAATAATATTTGAGTGAATAATATAAAGTTTATTGGAATAAACTTTGTGCTTACTGCACGGTGCTCAAACGAAGACTGCTCTTACAAAGAGAAAACGCCAAGCGCTCGAACGGCTAGGACAGCAGAACGCTAGGATAGACTAAACATATCAAAACGAAATAGACTCTTCTCTTATGCGATCTCGTACACGTTAAACCGTGCTCGTAAACGGATACTTGACGAATATACTTGACTGGTGACGTCAATCACAACAGTATTTATATGAAAATGTTTTAAAATATGAAAAAAAGCAATTTTACGTAAATAAAGAATTTCAACGAATTTTTATTTCATTATGGATTAATAATCGTAATAGAAACGGGATTTAATTATTTTACACAACATGATAACGTTTGAAATGTTCAATGCATAATGCCACATGGCAATTATCACATTGATAAAATGTATCTTTTCTTTTCTTTTCTAATAAACAAATTACACAACGTTTTCGAGCATATATGCGCTTATGATGCAAATGGGTTAAGTATACATCCGACATTTAAAACTAAAAATCCCAAGTTTCATACGCACTAACCTAATACATATTCACGTACGTGCATATATTCTCACATTTTCTTCATTTTGTAATATCGTGACGGGTAATGGGTTAAAGTCGAATCGAAAGTCTCCAATATCGATCACGAGTGACACAAAGAGGCTACGATAGTAAGGACGCTTTTCGTTTCTTAAAATCTTAAAATATTAAGATCTTTAAACCGTTTCTCAATACGTAACGTTAAGATATAATATAAATATATAAATATAAATATATTACGGAACTGATACGGATTAAAGAGACGACGCTGATGAGAAATAATCGCGACAATGGCCAGCGACGGCTTGGCGTAATGACGCCGATCGTAACGTCGAAATCGATTGGCTGCTGGTACTTTACCTTTGGTGAGGGAATTTAAAAAAGAGTCGAGGGCCAATTGACCAGTCGGTAGTGCGGCACTAAGGGCACCGCTAAGGGCCAACAGTTCTTGACAAGTCATCGCCTCGTTCCCTCCCAGTTCGGCTTGCATCTGAAGTAGAATGTAAACGCGGTTAACTCGACCATTGGCAAACACTCCGACGGAATATCTTCCACGCGATGTTGCTCTAGTACGTGAAATCGGGAGGAACGCGATCGAGAAACGACCGTCCTTCTACCGGTGTCTGTTGTCTACCGATGTCTTGGAAAAGGAACGATATGGGGAGAACGATAATTCGCGACGTTTCTTTCGTTCGTTAGGTCGAGCTTCGACGCGTCGTATCGTCGTCGATCGAGAACTTCTTTCGCAGAAGGAATTCTTTCTTGCTTTATGCGTCGTAATACCGACGAAAGAAAGACTCGAAGAAAAATATCGAGGAATAGGAGAGGAAGAGGTAAGACGACAACATCGCAAAAATTCGGACGAGCTTCGAAGCGTCGACGTGGACAACGACGTATCGTTTTCGAACGAGAGGCAAGAGATCCTCGATAAAGATTCGTTTCGTTTCGTTTCGTATCGTCAGAGGGAAGAAAACCTTATTCTCGTTTCCGGTGGTCCTCGAAATTCTCTTCGTCGTCCGCACGAGGATAATTACGAGGAAAAACGGACGGAAGTACCGCGAAAGACGAAAGACCGACCGAAGAACTCGAGTTTCGCGTTCGGTCCGAGGTTCGAACGGTGTCGCACCGACGAAAACATTCCATTCGATCCTAACCATGGCGATTTGCGCGCTCCGCAAAGCTTCTGAACGTTACCAGCAAGGCGGAAGGCATCGACGAGCGGGAAGACCGCTTTTTTCCACGACCAAGCGGCTTCCATCGCCGCCATTGGCCTTCTATGCAGGTACCTGCGTTTCTTCCATTGTTCCTCGAGCCAATCGTCCCCGGCTGTCGATCGCAGAGGGATAAACGCGTGACGGATTATCGAGCACATTGTTAAGACAAATTACCCTCGAATTACCCTGGGATGTCGCGGTGGTGCCAGCCGATCGATCGATCGATCGATTTATCGACGAATGCCGAACAAACGCGAGACGCGCTCGAATTCAGTCTCTCGCTCGTCGACGCGATACGTCGTGTCTATCGTTGCTTGGCTCTCGGTTTATCTGCTCGCGCGAAGGCAAGACGAAGTTCGAGCTCCCTCGACCTGCCTTCGAACTTCAAGCGTAAAAGAAAAACGACGGTGACTAAGTAAGTCGGATTCGAGCTAACGATTTCGTCCGAGTCGAAGTCCGAGCGAATAGAGGCTAACGCCTTTCCAGCGCGATGAGAAAGAATATTCCATCGGAACTCCATTCTTCGAACTCGAAAAATGGAGAACGAGTCGCCGCTAGCTTCAACGTAATAATTCGTACGAACAAACTTACATTTTAACACATTAAGGAGCGCAAAGAAATCTGTAAGACATACGCCTGAGGCCGCACGTTTTTGGGCAAACTTGTTCGTTCTAAACTCATCGTAACTTTGTTATTTACGAAGCAATTTTTTAGAACTTTCAGAAATTGTATAATAGAAAAGAAGATTATGTTTTTTAATAATTGCAATAACCTTTTTACTCGAAAAAATAATTTGTACGATTTCTTTAGAAATTATAAAATAAGACGCAATAGGTATTGTTAAAAAAATTGTCTTATAATAATTATTATAAAATTTTCTTTAAGAATAAATTTCACCGAAGTTTTCAGTACTCTTTTAAAGTATGATATTGTTATGAAACATTTTTCTCTATGAAGAGGACCAAGGATTTAACCATCAAGTTTAATACATTGACCATTGACGTAAACAGTTAAATATCAAAGTAGGTGGCATCTAAAGACAGCGTGTAGAAAACACGAGAAAACTCGGGAGCGGTCCTTAACGCGTTAAGATGAAAATTAAGAAATTTATCGAAACGATTCTCAGGACAGCAACGTAGATCTTCTCTCGTCCCACGGCGTTCGTCGCGTTTCAGCTCAAAACCGAAAGGAAAGGAGCGAAGCCTCGAGTTCGAGGCGACGGGAGAAAAGCGCGAGAGGGTCGAATCGGACGAAGAAGGTCGCTCGAGAGCGAAAGGTACCTGTGCATGCTCGGACAGTGGACTCGACCAGACGTTACCGTCCCCGGTCTGCGTCATCTTTTCGCTCGAGCAAACATTGCGCTCGCCAGGCGTCACTGTTGGGCCCGACGCCGATTGTATCGCGCTGCCGACGCTGTTACTCCCATGGAGCAGTACTACGTCACTGAACATGACGCTGCTCCTTCGTCGATAATGCGTACACGGTGGACTCAGCAACGCGTTGTTCGCCTAATCACCGTCAGAGAACACACGAGAAGAATGGTGATGCGTGAAGAAACTGGGAGAAGTAAGGGGGCGACGGAGAGAAAGAGAGAGGAAACCAACGAAGAGAGAGAGAGAGAGAGAGAGGGAGAGAGAGAGAGAGAGACGAATTTTAGAATCTTAGAAAGACTTTTTCGAGATAATTGCTTCTCGATCAATTCGACATTTTTTAAGGCCTTTCGATCGAAGGGATCATCTCGTCTCTTTCTCTACGATTTAAAGTATCCTCCGTCCGTCGTATTTTCTTCTCGTCCTCCTTTTCGATCTTAACCAGTTAAGTGTGTTTGACGACTATATCAAATTTTGTTACAATTTGATATTTAAATTGTAATTTTGGGCGAAAACTAAATTACATTCGTAAATTTTAATACGTTTAAAACGTTTAGAGGTCAAGACGAAATGAAACAAACGAATAAAAATTGGAAATAATTTGAGTTGGATTCATAACTTCCTGAGAGCTAACTGGTAAGCAGTACAGTAACAGATCTTTGATTATCCCTATTTTCGTCTCGATGTATCAAAACCAAAAAAAAAGAAACAAAGCATATTAGATTCAATATCTGCGGTGATTTTTTTTCTATTTTTGTTCTAAGTTTTCCGTTCGTTATGCATAAATATATGTTCGTGTTAAGCGACTGCGTAAATATTGCTAATAAAATCGTTCATTTTCTAAAATAAAGTCGTCTTTTTCACCCAATACTTCAACAGCGCCACTTACTCTGCGTTTGACGACTATACCCGTCATCGCTTTATTCGATAAATTCGTTCGAGAAGAAAATCCGCCTCCGATCGGTCGAGACGCCTCGACGTCCGCGTCCTTCGCCTCATTCCTACCGAGCCACTTTGTCAGTCAAGAATCCAGTGAAAAAAGCGAGAACGTATTACGAAAGGACAGCCTTCCCCCCAAAAGGGGAGGTACGTCTTCTCTCTATAGAGAAAAACAATTGGGACTATCGGTGGAAGTGACGGCTCGGGACGGAACGAGGAGGCTCGCGGCGTCTGTTGGCTCCCGCGTTGCGACAGCTCGCTTACGTCCGTCGCGTTCGAGACGATGTTGTCGCTGCCGTTGCAGGACACCGAGGAGGCTCGATGCAGCGTCGATCGATGCTGCGAATTGCCGGAGATCTCGAGCTCGGAGAGCTCTGGACTGGCGCGAGGCGCGATGCCGCCAGCGCCGTTGCTCGACAAGGTGCTGCCTGGCTGCGTAGGGCCCTGCGTGGCCGGCCCTGGCCCGTTGGTCGCGGGGAAGTCGACGACCGATCCGCCGCATCCTGCAGCCAGGAGCTGCTGCGGCTGCGGCTGTTGCTGTTGCTCCGCGTACTCCAGGGCTGCCAGCAGTCGAGGACACCTTCCGTGATGAATCCTTCTCTCTGAAAACGATCAGAGCCTTTCAAGCTCCCGAGAGTTGCTTTAGAATTCGATGATTGTCGGATCGATGGTATCGAACTCCCTTCGATTCGAGATTGCGACGAGACACTTCGTCGACTTGGTGACGCTAGGAAATTGCTCGATTCTTCTCTTTCTAAGTGGAGGAACGTCGTTGATTTTTTATTCGGTATGTACATGTTCGTGGGTGGAATTCGAGTACCGTCGAATTCAGAGGCCATTTTTGGTAAAACGTATCGAAAGGTATTTAACCCTTTTAGTGAGTACGAGGGAGATACGGCATGGACTGCCTAGACGCATTGAAAACGCGATAAAAACATAATTGCGTATAAAAGTGCAGTCGAAAGTTATCGACTATTATTAAAAACTCGTGAGTAATGTATGTTGTCGGAAGTGATACGTAGAGATCGATTTCGTTGATCGAAAAATGCTTGTTTATAGCAACAAAACAAAACATATATCAGGTAGCATGCGGAGGCTGTTGTGATTTGGCTCTTTTTTACGCGAACTATTGTTTCGCAAAAGACTCGGTTATTATTTAAACAATGAAGGAAAGCTGTAAACAAAACATTAATAATTTCTCGTTTATATTATATACTCAACAAAACAATGATAATAAAAAATGACAACAATTTCTAAGTCTCTCTAAAAGAAAAATTCTGCGTTGTTTATGCGAACACGGTCGGATTGGCATACTTTTCGATGTCGTAAGATTATTCGCGAACTGTATCGTACAGAGAACTTGATTTTTAACAAAAGTTACTTGTTTCGATAGAGACTATCGTTTGGTAGCGGCTTCATTTGTTATTTAAAGTTATAATCTATAAATAAATAATTTATTCTTCATATTTTGTTATATTCGAGGAAGCAGCGTGTGAAAGACCATCTAGTTAAAGGAATGCAGTCGTCGAGGAACTCGATTAAATACGACACGAACACGACATCAATGTGTAAATCTCAAAGTCGGTCAATACGCCAAGCTTCGTTTTAAAATACATCGCACAAAATTATGTCACAGTTTATATATAATTATATATAATTCGTGCATAGTTACCCGATGTACCGAAGAGGCAGGAAAGGCGACGACAGGTCGGCGGGTCTTCGATGTTCCTGCGCCTCGAAGTTCCATCCACGATTACACTTGGCTTGTGTCCACTTGCACTTCGCTTCGCTTCACTTCACTTTATCACACTGCACTACGCGAATTACGAATATTATTTCACCGTTGTTCACGCGTCGACGATCGGTTACGAACTGACACTGCTTAGGCTCGCTGTAAGACACCTGGGTCGACCGAAATAAAAATAAAAGAAGAGCATCGTAGTTCGACGAATTGTTATTGTTGACATTTTGACAGTAAATCAATTGTAAAAACTCCTACGAAAAATTATCTCGTTTCATTTTATTTTTGTCATTAAGAAGCACTTACACGAACAAAAAATGATACCTGATAGCCGAGTATTCACGGTTAATGTTTCTACTTCAAAACGACATAAAATATTTATCGTTGTCGATGACGTACGTAGTTACAGCGATTTTACGCTCTTCTCTCGTAGTTAATTTTCGGGATCTATCGTTCCTTCCTTCCTTTTTATATTTATTTATCATACTTTGTACAGTCGATCGACTTCTTTTTAGTATTTCTGATATATTTCTATCTCGATTTACCTTCTTCGTGTAACCGTATAACAATCTGTCTTTCTTCGAATGTCGTTTCATTGCGTTTTCTCCCCGTATTGCAAATATTAGTGTTCAAGTGAACTCGCCACGACTTGCACTGACCGAACTAACATAACATCTACTAGTTTAATGTTTACATTCATCGGAATGACCTGATTCCATCGCAACTGTTGTAAATATCAACATAATATAACATATTTAAATGTAACTAATAATGTAGAAAACATTGTTGCTTTTATTTCTATATTCCAAGTGTACGAATACTTTCGTCCTCTACTGTAAGTAGTTACAACGATTTAAACGAAAGGTGCATCATCGCTGCGTCTAGGTAGTCGACGCAGTCGCGTCTCGAATTTTTTCCAAACGACGATATATCGTGGTCTGGCGCCAAAAGGGTTAAATAAAAAGCTAGAATTCCAATAAACTTCGACGTCACCGTTGAAATCACAGGATGAATAAGTTCGACGCTGTTCGAAAAAGCGAACTAACCGACGAGCCACCGGGTGACTCTAGAAAATTGCTCGAGTCTCCTCTCTTCAGGCATAGGAACGTCGTCGATTCGATGGAAAGCACGATCTTGCCGTTTCACTCTTTCCAAACGAAACGGAAGGCGAACGAATCCCCCGGCAAGTCTTTCATTCGACATCGTGTACGTTCTTGCGTGGAATTGGAGTACCGCGTGATCGAGGGAGGCCATTTTTGATAAAACGTATCGAAAGGTATTCAAACAAAAAGCTAGGATTCCAATCTACTTCGACTTGGAGCATTGAAATCAGAGGAAGAACGAGATCGCTGTTACTCCAAAAGACGAACTCACCGGCGAGCGGCCTGCTCGAAGCAGCCGGTGCCGAACGAAACGGTTGTCCTTGTAGCTGCTGCTCCTTCAGTAGATTCTGCTCGCGCCTTTGTTGTCTCCTGTATCGCCACAGTCGGTATCTCTTCATTAATCTTCGTTTGCCTCGTCGCCAAAGATGAGCGATGTACCTGCGATAACGTAGAGACGGAGAGAGAGAGACAATGACGCATTCGCGAACGTAGCGCGCTCGAACGAGGTACACGGGGTGGTCGAGATCGAACGCGCGAGATAACGCAAGCCTCTCTTCCAAGCCGAGGCCTCGTTCGACGCAGCGACAGTTTTTAAGAGGATTATCCGTGGTTCGTGCCGCTTCGGCGCCACCGCGCAGAGGCTTACTTGACAATTTCGGCGTAACAGGTTGTCGGTTCGGAGGTGTTGGTCGACGAGGCCAGAGTCGAGGTCGAATGGAAGCGAGCGCGCTCTAATCTCATCCTCTCCATCTCTCGCTTCTTCGTCTCGGAAAATTGCGTCGCTATCACGACCAGGCAGAGGTTGATCATAAAAAAGGAGCCGATCTGCGAAAAACAAGAGAGTCGGAACGACGTTAATGGCTACCGATCGTCCATCGAATCGATCGTTCTCGCGAGAGACGATTCCGAAATCCGGATAATAGAGAGGACGATCAGAGAAGCGAAATCGTGTTAACGCGTTAACCTGTTAACCGAGCGGGACGTATAAATACGTCAAACGTTTTAAATTTACATTACGTAAAAATTAATTACGTAAAACGTACAATTTATTTTAAGCATAAATAGCTTATTATAGAGCATCGATGTATCGATATTAATCAAAATCAATGATAAATATAGCAATAATAAGCTAATTAAGCATAAAAAGCTGCGTAATTGAAAAGGGAATTCCCCGGTTAACAGGTTACGGACCGCTCACGAGTTTTCTCGTGTTGCACGTCCCGTCTGTTACGGACGGATCACGAAATAACCCGTGTTTTCTACACGCACGAAGCGAGTCAAGATACATATGTAAATTTTGTATGGTTCCTCTTCACAGAGAAAAATGATTCACGCTATATCATACTTTAAAAAAGTACTAAAACTTCGGTGAAATTTATTTTTAAAGAAACTTTTATAATTATTATTATAAGACAATTTTTTAAATAATATCCAAAGTGCATCCTATTTTACAATCTCTAACAAAAATCGTACAAATTATTTTTTTAAGTAAAAAAGTTAATAATACCTAGAATGCATCCTAATATACAACTTCTGAAATCGCACTTAATGTGTTAAAAGCTTCGCCGCGAAGCTTCTCTATAAAACTAGTCCAATTCGAGACGTTAAAGAATCTTCCGAACTTGCGGATCGATAATCAATCCTCGCGAGTCATTCTAAGAAAATCCTTCGATACTCACGACGATCAGTAGGACGAAGTATATCCAATCCCAGAAGGAATGAGCGTCCTGCACGTAGTACATTATATCCGTCCAGCCCTCGAGGCTGATCACCTACGAGACGAGCGATCGTTACTACTCCTCGTCGACTCTTTTCGCTGGATCGATCGCGATCTCTCGAGAAATGGTCTACTCACGAGGAATATGGCGACCCACGCGAGACCTATATTGTCGAACGATATCGTGCCTTGGAAAGGATTGTTTCCCTGACCCTTGCACTCGGTGTAGTAGTAATTCCAGTTAACGCACGTGTCGTTAGTGATGAAAGTCACGTTGCTGTTTGGCAGAGCCGTGCTGTTGCACACCAAATTACCTGTAATTATTGCGAGAGGTCTACCAACGTTTTCAAATCGATTCAGCTCGAGACGATGAAACGAAGTCGATCGAATTGCCATCCGAAAGTACGCGAGAACGATTAGGATTTTTCGCGATATTTACCGAAATCCGAAGGTCCGTTTTTTCCAGCTTTTTTCTTATAAATCGCGATGGCACATCGTGACCGTAGATTCTCGACTTCGTTCTTACGTCGAAAAGGAAACAAAATCTACGGGTGAATCGCACGCGCGTGTCGCGATACGTACGCGTTAAATCGTGAATATACTTGCCGAACTTGAGAGGCGGCAAGTTGCTGCATGAGTGCATACCGTTGTCGTCCGGACGCGAACAAATGTAGTCCTGACCCTGATACTCGAAGTACTTCTCCAGGTCACTGGAAAATCAATGGGATCTCGATTAAATCGTATTCGCGTTAGGTATGGGTACGTCAGTGCTCCATATCCATTCTTATGATTAAAGACTTGCGTACATATGCTTTATGCACGGAT
>JAITYT010000272.1:695967-708646 GCA_025433975.1 Liostenogaster flavolineata | reverse complement strand
ACATTGTAGGAAAATATAGTCGAAGGAGAAAGATAAATCTCGAGCAATCGTTTAATGTCTTCGGCTATGGCAGATCAAGCGTAAAGCAACCCCAGTGCATGAATTAATAAAATTGTCGAATTCTTTTACGTCACTGTACAATTTTCTTAAGGACATAGACGTGAAAGGATGAAGGACACATTCGATAGAAAATTTGCAATAAATAATATCGTCTTCGACTGCTATAGACAGAAACTAAGAAAGTACATCGTCCCTTTTTATTGAAACAAAGAAAATATAAATTTTTTTCGTTTAAGCAAGACGCAGCAAATATCGCGTTCTCGCGTGGCGATTTTCCCTTGACACCCACAGTGGCGTTTTACAATGAAAAACGCGTCTGAAATCGTCAAGGCCACCTGGGAGATTCGACCTACGCCAACAGAATAAGAGCGACGATCCTTGGTGCTTCAGTATATGTAGACGGAGCCCGGGTGGATCCATTTGTACGGCTGATGGTAGGCCAGTGGCACGGCCGCTGGGTGAATCGGAATGTACTTGACGTAGGGCTGGGGATAGCCGAACGCGTGTGGCGCCAGCAGAGGCGGTACGGGTGCGGGCGCACAACTGCCACCGATCACGACGGCTGCCAGGATCAGGAAGATCTGCGAAACATCGAAGGTCGATGTCAAATCTTCACCGTATAAATTCGATCGCGATCGAGAGTAGATGGTCAAGGCTCCTTAATCGTGAATCGGAGTAGCGCGCGCGAAATTCGAATCTTGGTTTACCTAGGATTTGTAAAACTTCGAAAGTCGACGTCAAATACCGACCGTAAAAAATCGATCGAGTCGAGTCCAGAATAGATGGACAAAACTCGCTTATCGCGCTTTGAATGGCTCCACGAATCGGAGCAACGCGCGCGAAATTCAAAAATTCGAATTCGGATTTACCTAGGATCTGCGAAACACCAAATATCGATGTTAAATCCTAATTGTAGAAGTTCCATCGCGTCGAATTTAAAGTAGATAGTCAAAGCCCGCTGCTCGCGTTTCGAGCGGCTCGACGAATCGGAGCAACGCGCGCGAAATTCGAAAATTCGAATCCCGACTTACCTGGGATTTGTACTTTTAGATCTTTCTCATTCACTGATCGTCAACGCTAATACGAAAACATCTAAACCGTTAGAAATAATCATCGATATAACTCAATCGAGGCCAACAGAAAATTGAATGTTAAAAGTACGGCGTTCGATCGCGACTCGATCACAAGGAATAAGATTCAGTCGTTGATTTGCTCAGTTTTAATACAATTCGTACTAACATGGACATGAGAACTTAAACAGGAATTTACCGAGGGAGAATCTTCATTCATACGTGGTTTGTTTCAGAAGAACAGGTTAAGGGTAAAAGTGGGCCAAATTTTCAATCGGTTTAACCACGACGTTACGCGACCATTTTCCTCTGTCGTAATCAACATGCCGCGGTAGTACGACTCTTCCCATGGGAATGTTGCTACCGCTGAAACATTCGACCCTTCAAATGAGGAAGTAACGCGGTAAATTGCGATAAAATTCGTATCGAACATACGACTTTCTCGTATCGGCTCGTCTGGAATAATTTCTATCGAAAGATTAACAAATCCTGCGCCAAAGACGGTGTCTAAATTGACCGCGTTAAACTTTCTTCAAGATATATAAATTTCTTCAAATATTTATCAAGTACTGGTACGCGTACGTATCGATGCCACGCTCGATCGATTCCGTGCGAAAGGACGTGTGAAAAAGCGGAAAACTCACCGAGCGCGTGGACGGGAATAACTTTATCGCGTGAAATAAAGACAAAGATTTTCGTAGCAGCTGGACGATACGATTATCGATGGAATATCGAGTCTAACACCTTATGAATTTGTAACGTTCGCCTCGTGTCGATTTGGAAAGGACAGCAGAATCTTCCCATTACGAGTGTTTCTTCCTTTTTCCTCCAGATATTTTAATTACGAAGGAAAGAACGAAGAACTCTCGCGGAAAATGGACGAGGAAATCGCGAAAATTCAACCGCTTGAAAACTCCGAATTATATTCCACGACCGTCAGAAGATTCAATCTCGATCTTGAGAAGTCGATGCTACGATACTTACGTTGCTTTCAGCGCAATTGCAATTTACCTCCTTTCATCTCATTAATTCAGCAGCATTATAACGCGAGGTATATATATATATACATAGGACTACCCATCGTTGAGAATTATTACGAAATTTTAAGTGAAACGGTAATCTCGAATAGCGTTTCCTCGTTGTTTCGGTGAGATGCTGCTTTTGGCATGATTCAGCCCTTTCCATTTACCTCCGACAATTTCCTCGAAAGCGTGCGCGTTTCGTCGTAGCGTCGACGCGATTACACGTATCTTCGCGAAGAGATTGCTCCCTTTCAGACTTTTTCACGCCGGTCGTAACGCACGCCGTCGTCGCAAAAAAGCTTACCCCAAGCGACGAAGAAAAATCGTCCCATCGCGCGGCTCGATAGCCTCGTCGAGGGATTCGTTCGTACGAAAAGCGTCGCGCACTTCCGACACGCGTTCGCCATCGAACCGACCGAATTTATTAACTGCTAACTGCGACAAATCGACTGTGGAACGAGAGCGAAGAGAGAAAACGGAAAAACGTTTATTTATCCAGACCGAAGTCTCGATTATGCGATATACAGTGGGCCGCCTTGATATTTGAACGCCATTTGTACTTGAGAACTTTGTGCCAATTCTTCATATAAGTTTCTGTTCACCGGACCCAAAAGTATTCTACTTGCTTTATCTGTCAAATTTACGTTTTTCCACCGTGCTTCTTCTTTAGAAATGAATTTTTTGGCGAACAGTAATCCTTTCTTTCGATTAATGTCGTTGATATATGGCTCTTTTTGTGGAACTCTGCCATGGTATCCATTTTCATGAAGCAACCGACGAACTGTGTCGGGATGAACTGTTTTTCCAGTCTCCTCGAACAATTCTACCGTTAATCTCAGGGCACTTACGGTAGAATCTTTTTTCATCTTCCTAATAATATTACCTTTATCGCGAACGTCCAGTAACTTTGGACGTCCGCTCTGTTTAATAGACTCAATCCTATTCTCATTATTACACTTCCGTATAATATCCCCAACTCTTGCCGAAATTTAATAATGTACCGATTTCTTTATATGATTCCTTTTTTCGTGATTATAAATAACTAATTGTCGTATACTAAACGACATATATTTGTCTTTACGTGGCATTTCACAACTAACACGTGCCACACGAACAAGATTTCAAGTGAAACTAACTCTACGAAATAGCGCTTATATTTTATGTTTGCAAACATTGTCACTGAGTAACGTGCGCGGTTTAACGAGACGTGTAAATTTGCGACGTCAAAATGAAACTCTCTTTCACTTAATACTAATTAACTGGAAAAGTCGATAAATAATATGAATAAAAATAATGTTCCTATCATTTGAAGTAAGTGTTCTGACTTATTAAAAATCAATGAATTCATGAATTCCGCAAATAGGAAAGATACATGGTTGAAAGTTCTCAAGTATCGTGGCGTTTGAATATTAATGCGGCTCGCTGTACGTGCCGTAAGACAGACACATTCGGAAAGAAAGAGAAAGAGAGAGATGGGATAAATTGAAATACGTTTATTTATCCCGACCGAAGTCTCGATTATGCGATATACATAGCGTAAAAGAGAGAGAGAAAGAGCGAAGAGAAAAATTGAAAAACGTTTATTTATCCCGACCGAAGTCTCGATTATGCGATATATGTAGCGTAAGAGAAACAGAGACAGACAGAGTCAGATAGATAGATAGATATATATATATAGAGAGAGAGAGAGAGAAAGCGGAAATACTTGCCAGCTTGAACATGTTATACGTTTTATCGGCTTTCCGTTGGCAAACACGAGAGGACGAGGCGGAGAAGCGAATCGATGCGCACTACCGTTGGCATTACGGAAACCGAACTCTTTATATATTTTTCCTGAAAGCTCCTCCGTCTCTCTTCCTCGATGCGATCCTCTTGTCGTTCGCCCCACTGCACCGAGTGACCTTCGCCGAGGACGTACCTGCCGGCGGATCGTCCGCCATTGTCTCAAGGATCTTCTCGTCCTTCCGCGTTGTCTCTTCTAGCGGCTTTCGCGGTCCGCCAGCCGCCATCTCGAAGACGTAGACGACGACGACTGCAACGTAATGGCGGCGCGCCTCTCGGTAGATCGGTATCGTCACGCCTGATTTACAGAAGGATTTTTTAACGTCGAGGACGACGGATGATCGCGTCGAGTCGCTCGTTTAATTCGAAGGACGCGGTACTGCCGTTTACAACGTCGCCGGTGTTCAAGTAGACGAGTGATCGTGGGTCGCAGGAAAAGGGCAATGTCGGAGACGGAGTCGATCGTGAGAAGCGAGATGCGAGTCTCTTATTATTTACTTCGTTGTCTCATCGAAAGGATTTTAGGAGAACTTTGGAATAGCGATCGAATCGAACGTTTACAGATTGGTAAGTAGGTGTACGAGGAGGGACCTACCAAGTTCCAGTGAGACACGTTTCTACTCCGATCGAGTGTCTCTTATTTTTACTTCGTTGTCTTTTCGAAATGACTTTAGCAGAATTTTAGAATAGCGAAATAATTTATTATTTCTTACGTTTCAATCGTGGTTTCGATTTCGAAATGAACGACATTTTTACTTTCAGATTTTTATAAAAAATCGATCACTTTTTTGCTTCTGCTTTTACCGAATTGTATGACGTAAAAAGCATGTAGAAGTTCGATTCGATCGTTATTCTAAAGCTATCCTAAAATCCTTTCGAAAAGATCTAAAATTTTCCTAAAATCTGTTTGATAAGATGACAGAGTAAAAATAAGAGACACCCAGCCTGAGTAGAAACGTTTCTCATCGGAACTTGGTAGGTCAATCCAAACGTTCGAATCGATCGTTATTCTAAAGTTCTCCTAAAATCCTTTCGAAAAGACAACGGAGGAAAACTAAAAAACATACAGTCGGAGTCGAAACGTTCTGATTAGAACGTCGTTGCACTTCGCATCTCGGAGAAGATGGAATTTCATCGTCTGGTTTCAGTCGATAGTTCGAGCGTTTGAAAACTCGTGGTTTAACCTTGAGAAGCCTGATTTTCCAAACTATCCATATCCAAATGTCAATGTATTTATTGCAGTAGCCAGATAAAGGTAAAAATAATAAAAAAAAACACAATACATATCTTATATATTTATTTAAAAAAGGCAGGTATCAATTTTGATACTTTAGGCATTATAAGTATATAAAACAAACCAGTTGCAAGTGTACAATTCGATTTAAGAGTCCGGTATCAAATTTGAGACTTAGGGCATTTAAAGGATAAAGCGAGAAATAAATCTCCCTCTCCGAACTTATACACTCCAGTAACGTTTCAATTTCCTGATGCGAAACGAAGTTTTCGTCCTGTTGCTGCGTGCCCACGCGCGCCACCCTTGAAAATTGTCGTCTGGCTTCTTTCTTTTTCTTGATCTTCGGTAAGCATTCGAGTGGCAATCTTACCCATTTCTAACGGCGAGAATATAGGTTAAGTAGGGAAAGGGAGGCTAAGAGACGTTGCAAACAGAATGTGAGGGATAGGAGGAGGGTAGGAACGGATAGAGGATCGCGCGCGAGGGACAATTGAAATTTTCATGACCGCTCACGTACGATAAATCCACCGTTTAACGGGCTAATAGGAAGAAGAGGTAATCGTGAAATCCAATTGTGCGTTAATGGCCAAATAATGTATTTTAGACATTGGATCGCCCACCGCAGAACGCAAATTATTTATCGATGCTTTGATAACGACGTCTACAATCCGATGCTCCACTATCTCGATGAGATTGACTCTCGATGCGATGGGTGAAAATCGTTTCTTTTTAATTTCGTTCCTGTCTCATATTTTTTTTTTTAAATGTTGCGTGGTATATCCGAATGTTAGGAAAGTTTTCGACTTGGCACTCAAAATGACAAGCATCGTACGAGCTAAATTTACAATTAGGTTCGAAGACAGTACCATTCTATGTGGTCAAATTTAAGAAACACATATTTTTTAATCAGTATTTTCAGAGTCCTGCTTGATTTCACGATGATGGCGTAAATACAGTGGCATCGCACAGTGGCAATAAATAATAAAATTGTCGTCATTAACCTTATAGAAACTAAATTTAGAAACTTTAAAGAATCGTTTGTATGTCACAGAATTGAAATCGGATACTTCCCGTTACAAAGTTATTCCATCCAGAAGTAAGCTTCAGTTTTTTCCCTTCTTTTCGCAATTTAAAACGAAAGTCAACTTTGACATTAAATAGCTTCAAGATTATTAGAGATAGAGATTTTTCTCTTTGTGATGTAAATGCACCCTACATTTCTCTATCGATCATTACAGCCAAGATTTCCAAACTCATAACTTTTGCTACTTCTTTTCTGTTTCGTCCCACCGCGTGTCGTTCCGATGTCACCTAGAATCGATCGAAATAATAACAAGGGGAATCAACGTAGATTGTACGGCTTCGAAAGTTGGTTCTTTTAAACAAAGACACCGTAGGATCAATGCACGTCATCTCGACAGGCTTCCTCGTGTATCACATCGGCTGATAAGTTCCCGGTCTAAAAACAGTAGCCGATAATGCAAAATCAAGCCTACACGTTCCTTTAATATCTTTAGAGTGTCAGCTAACTCTTGCATTTTCACTTTACGATTTGCCAAAACAATTTTGTGGACTTTTTTTATATTTTCTGATGTAACCACCTCTTTTGATCGGTGTTCGTACGACCACATTTAAATTCAACAAACCAGTCAATAATGGTCGATTTTCCTAGTGCAGAGTCCGGATAACACTTATGAAGCCAAGCTTTCGTTTCAACGGTGTTTTTTCCCATTAAAAAGCAACGTTTTATCAACACACGAAATTCTTCTTTCTCCATTGTTACAACTGTAACATTTGAACCGAACCTTGGAAGGTTAGTACTTTCTAAAAATAATATTAATTTTGTATTTGTGGCGCCGTCTGTCTGCCAGACCGGAAACTTATTAGCCGATGTGTTATGTACGCCTATGTATGATATGGAATATCGTAGTAATCTCGGAAGGACTTACGACGATTTATGGAAAGTATGAAATTCTATCGTTTATGAAACGAGCAATGTTTAACCTTTTTACTAGCACAGGGGATTTAACACTTAGCCGACCGCGCGCGCCAGAGCAATCTACGGTTTTCACCACGCCCGGTGCTCGTCTTTTCCTTTTTATCGCGTTCGAAGGTTCCGCCTGTTCGGTGACAATGCTATTGCAACTGTAAACAAAAATTGTTTATATCTTTTTATTATTATTTATTTTTCCTTGGACTAGAAACGAATGAAGAAGAGCAGCATTCAAAAAATAAAGTATCGCACTTTTTGTCCATTTGGTGCTTTTTCGAAGAATATTACAACAAAATATATATCGGTCTGAACGATCAGCTCCTTTCATATATTTGTTGTATTTCACAACAGATTTGGCTTTTGTCTCTTCGCTTGCCAAAGTTGTAAAAGAACTTGTCTCCTTCTCGCAAATTTTATTTCACGTTCCTAATATATCAGATTATCATAAGTACGAGCACCGCAGAATGCAAAGCATCGTACGTTTCTTTCCACTCGGATACGAACGATGAAAGGAGTTACGATTCGTTAGAAACTTCGCGAGTGCGACTCGTAGTCGTTAACGCGTTAACTCCTTGCCGATAAATGCGAATAACGTTTGTTTCACGACGCTTTATCTTGCCGGGCTCGTTAACGTCGCGATCAATTTGATCTTACGCTCGGATGCCTCGAAACTCTTCCAGAGCTCGTCGTGCTCTCGCGAGAACGAAAGTCGACGAATCTTTCGCGAAAGCACGCCCACGTTTCGTTCTTCAAGTCATCGAAATTCGGAGAACGCAGCAGTGACGTAACTAAGAAAAATATCGTTCGAATCAAAGCGATCGACAGAACAAAACACTTCGTTCTTCATGACTACTTTAACTCGTAAAACGATCGTGTTGTTCGAACGAGACTCTTTATCTTCTTGTTATTCTCTCGTTCGCTATTTCTTTGTGTTTCGCATTGAGTGATTGCGGCGCGATCTACAAAAAAGGACCAAACGGTAATAACGTCGTCCTTCTTAACTCAATTCCGCTCGTTAAGTTTCTTAGTTAAATCCTTGCGATCTGTTCTAAGTCGAGGCGCTTCGCATGCGGCCCGCAGATGCGATCGCTGGGGACTGAATTCTTTTTTGTTCAGTATGGACTTTTTCTTATCTTTCGAATGTATTTTTTTTTATATCGAAATCGACTATTATTGACCGGTTTACTGAATTTAAACGTGGTCGTTCGAACACCGAGGAACAAAAGAGGTGGTTACATCGGAAAATATAAAAGAAGACCACAAAATTGTTTTGGCAAATCTTAAAGCGAAGATGCAAGAGTTAGCTGACACGCTAACGATATCAAAGGAACGCGTAGGCTTGATTTTGCATTGCCGGGCATTATTTTTAGACCGGGAACTTATCAGCCGATGCGATGTCATTCTTAAAGGAGAGTATGTTCGTGAATGAAGCCGAATTTCTACAAAAAATTGTTTTTCAATTAAATCGGAGACTGATCGAGTGAAGATAACGCGAACAACGTGTCTCGCGAGGCGTGAACAGAGGCATGAACGAAGTCATTAGAAAGAACGAAAGAGACGATTTAACTTGATAAAACTCAGCGTCGAACCTAATTGTTCCCAGAACGAAGAAATACGATGGTGATTTCCACGCGAGATCGATCTTAATCGAGGCAGGAATTCGTCGCCTCCTCGGGATCCCACCCTTGCGATTCCTTCGTTCTCCCCTCTATATGCCACCCACGTCGCCTTTAAAACGCGATCAGTATCGATTTCGTGACTCGTAACGATTCGCGTCGCACAGGACGCGATAATCGCGGTTTTATAGCGATCTAACAAAGCTGGCGCGTCGTCTTTCGATAGTTTGTCCAGCTCCTTCGTCCTTGGATTAGCACTCGATCGTACGATCTTCTTTCTTCCGATGATATTACTGTGGGAACGATGCGAGCGATGTGAAATATTTCCAGTGAAATGTGAAAGTCCGTTATTGATGCTTCCGTTAACATAACACTTTTTTTTATCACAATTACTATAACTAATTACATTAGTTATTAATTGTATAAATAATTACGTTACTATAATTAATTACACACGTAATCAATATACTAATTACGATAACTACTTTACGATTGACATTTCGTACGCTTAAAAAAATTAACGGCGGATCAAAGAAATTAACTGAGGTATATTCGTTGCTATATTTATCGACGAGTGCATGCCGATTTTTATAACGCTTCTTTCTATTAGGTTTCGGAAAGTTTTTTTTTTATAAATTTTTTGATGAAAATTTTATGAAAAAATTATTAATAATTTGTTTTTTTATGAAAATGACGTTATAAATGATCGTAAACGGTCGAATTTGATAAATCAATTAAGTTCTGTGTTGGGAAAAAACGAAATTACTTTCCGAGCAACCTAATAAATCGCGTTTGCAATCATCTTCTTGCCTTCGAAGATCTTCGCGTCAAACCGATACGAACAAAGTGAATTATTCTTCTTGTCCGCTCTTATTCCTTCCTTTACTTTAATACTATTATATTTGTGCTTGTACTATTATACTTGTATTATACTAATATTATAATACTTGGGCTGATTGACGTTTCATACCCTTAAGTAAAGTCGCGTTAGAAGAAGAAAATAAACACAGGTATATTCGTTGTTTTATTAATGAACATCATCTTTCTAGATAGCATTTGCAACTGCCTTCTTTTCTCCGATCTTCTTATGGGATCGATACGAACAAAGTGAAATATTCTTCTCGTCCGCCCTTGCTCCTTCCGTTACTACTTGGACTGTTTCAGGATCGATACAATATTTTCTACGTTTAATCACTACGTACGAATTAACATCGGTATATTCGTTTTTTTATTTATGGACGTCATCTTTTATTTAGCATGGCATTTGCAACTACCTTTTTTCCTTCGTAAATCTCCCTGTCAAAACGATAAGAACAAAGTCAAATATTCTTTTCGTCTGCTCTTGCTCCTCCTGTTACTACTTCGGCTGTTTCACGATTGATATTTCGTACAATTGAGCAAATTAATGCGAGAAAAAGAAATTAACATCGGTTTATTTGTTGGTCGATTTGTGCACGTCATATTTCTAGATCGCATTTGCAACTATCTTCTTCCCTTTAAAGATTTTCCTGTCAAAACGATAAAAACAAAGTGAAATATTCTTCTCGTCCGCCCTTATTCTTCCCGTTACTACTTGAGCTGTTTCGTGATTGATATTTCGTACGTTTAAACAAATTATGCCAGAACAAAGAAATTAACATCGGTACATTTGTTCTTCTATTTATGGACGTCACCTTTCATTTAGCATAGCATTTGCAACTACCTTCTTCCCTTCGCAAATCTCCCGGACAAAGCGATACGAACAAAGTGAAATATTCTTCTCGTCCGCCCTTGCTCCTCCCGTTATTAACATACCAACGTATAAAACTTAGACTATTTTACGATTGACATTTCGTTCGCTTGAGCAAATTAATGTCAGAACAAAGAAATTATCATATTTCTAGCATTTGCTACTATCTTCTTCCCTTGAAAGATTTCCGTATCAAAACGATACGAACCGAGTGACATATTCTTCTCGTCCGCTCTTGCTCATTTCTTTACTACTTGGGTCTTTTCACGATTGATATTTCATACGCTTGAATAAATTAATGCCAGAACAAAGAAATTAACACGGGTATATTCGTTCCTCAATCTATGGACGAGTACATACCGATTCTTACTATTCATCTTTCTAGATCGCACTTGCAACTATCGTCTTCCCTTTGAAGATCTCCCTGCCAAAACGATACGATCAAAATAAAATATAGTCCTCGTCCGACCTTATTTACCCCTTTACCACTTGAATTGTTTCACCGACGATATTTCGGACACTTCGCCTTACGAAACAGATTTTGATTTTTAAGAAAAAAATTGTCAATTTATCGAAGGAAAAATGTACAAAATATACTAATAAAATAGTCGAACATGTACTTCCATTTCTATAAGCAATATAAACAATTAAAATAAATTTTGAAAAGGATCATTTAGCCCCGTTTGGTACGTTCACTGTTTAACACCAGAAAGACTGCGGAATAGAAAAATTAGTGGAATAAAGATCAGTACATTCGTTTCTCTACGTACGAACATAGTCGTTTATTTTGAGAGTGGGGCAAGTCCATTTTTGAAAATAATTAAGATAATGGTAATTTTAGATAAAACTTAGTCCGATCTTTTTATCTGTAAACAATTTAGAGTCAAAGAAATTTAGAATCCTAATATTTGGGAGATAAAAGTTTTAGCATTCAACAGTATTATAAATATGCTTGATTTGAAAGTGATGCAAGTCCATTTTAGGTTGAAATTGTTTTTAGCCGAATATATTACGGCACAGTTTTTAAGCAGCATCATAAATACTATCGGATAATAACCTACAGAAGTCAATTTTCCTTTAATTTAAATTAATTAATTTAAAAAAATCCGTTTAATTACCTATTGCAATAATTCGTTAATTTTGAATACGAGGCAAGTTTATTAAAGTATAATCAATCCTTTGTTTTTCTAGCCAGTAGTATAAACACTATTGGACAATAAACTTACATTACTAGATAAAACATACATAAACCACGATATACAAAAAAGTTGTCTAACAGTGCTTACCAATATTTTGAATTTTATTGAAATGCAAATCCTTAAATATCTCGACTCACGAAAAAGTGGATTCGCCCCACTTTCAAATAAACGGCACATATTCACGTGCTTCGATTTTCATAATGCACCATTCTGGATCGCATTTGCATTGATTTTCTTCTTTCCAGAGATATCTCTATCAAATCGATACGAACAATGCGAAATGCAGTCCTCGTCCCTCCCTTTACTACTTGGACTGATTCGCGATCGGCACTCGTGCGCCTACCGACATAAAATTATCGTCGCAACGAGAAAATTAACGTTGGTATGGTTGAACAGTCGGTGCGCGCACGCACGAGAGAGTACGACGGCAGCACGCAGTCCGATTTACATAACGCGATACGAGAAACGTTCAATTATCGTAGCGACGCGTAAGAGGGACACCGTCGTATCCGCGATCTCTACGTAACGCATTGATCTCTATCGAAGCGTAACCAAGTCCCTCTTTCGAAAGAGAGAACGGTGTGTATATACGTTTCAGCAGAAACGTAAGAGTACGTAAGAACATAGATTTCGTCAATGGTTTCGCAACAATTGGGCGTAAAGGTAAGGCCGAATAAGCGCCGATCATACGCGAGAGATTCCGTAGGTTCGCGTGGGTGTCTCGATACGTTCCTTTCCAAGATCGTAAAGCGCTCGTTGCTTCGTGACGTGCACGCTTCATCGACGTTTCACCAAAAGACTCTCGGGAGCTCGAGAGGTAAATTGATTAATCGAACAAAGGCTAGAGATTAACGGTAAATTAAATGGTATATCCGCTTCGAGCAGACATGATTCAGAGATACGTACGACGCGTGATTTTCTTCTCGCTGTTACGTCTTTAAATTTTTATTAGGACCTTGAATAAGTTCTCTCTC
>JAITYT010000272.1:660183-676310 GCA_025433975.1 Liostenogaster flavolineata | reverse complement strand
GACGCTTAAATTTAAGATTTTTCAAAAAGTGGAGTTAATCGATGTGTGCACTGAACGGCTCATATATGTAAGAGAAATATAATAATTTAACGATTGAAATACACAATATAAAAAAAAGAACATTTTCGTTTGCGCATATGAATTAGCGGTACATGTTTTCAAAGTGTTGTCCATTGGAATTAACACAAAACTGCAATCGTTTGCAAAAACTTTGAAATGCATTATCTAACATAGATGTAGGTTTTGAGGTTGTATGGCGTAACTTCAACATATTCCCATTGGTCACCCTGTATAACTGGATCACCGTACGATGCATTTCTGAGCACCGTTTCGTTTCTGAGCGTTCCGCAGTCAAAGGTTTGAAATCCTTCGAACTGGAGGCTATTATTCTTTTATCGCGCGTGCCTTTGAATCGGAATGTGACCGATCTACGCACTTGCACGAATAATCGCGTTCGTTGCAATCCTTGTTTGTTCTAAGAGAATTCCGATTCTAATATTCGAATGGCCTATGCGACATCGTAGACCAAATCTCGTTGAATCTTTTCGTCGTTTCTCGTACGTTATTTCGCACCGGCGATAATCGGAAATGGGGGCACCGAGCAGTGCCGAGCATAGGCGCAGCCCATTGGTCGGTGCCGAAAGTGTCAACTAACGCGTTGAGTGACGCGGTCAGAACAGAAAGTTTAGTGTCGGTCACCGGTGTCTGACGGTGTGAAATACGACACAAAACTAAAAAAACGTTCGTTGCTTTAAGTAATTATCTAAAATTTATTTAAAATTTACTCAATTGTTACCTATTACAAGGTGGTATCGTTAATGTGTTTAAATGTCTCCTTTAAAACAATTTTAATGAATATTATCGAAATACGTTGCTATATCGCAATACCAGCGCACTTCGAAGCAGCGCGCGTGGCCTGACGGCGATTTCCTTATAAATACGCGTGGCACTCTACGTGTTAACGACCTTCGCTATAGTTCGCAGAAGCACCCGATCGAGTTGAGAAAGCATGTTGGAGTAGTCTTAGAGGCAAACTAGATCGTTCGCATGTTCGTCGTTCGATTGATTTTGGGCAGTGTGATTTTCTTCGTGTGTTAAGGGTGAAAAGCAAATGGACATTGAGTTGACGACATCGATTAGAAGCTCGGAAACGTAGAAAATTCTTAGAAATCGCTTCGCCAGATTTTGAGACGTTCGTCGATCGCCACGATCAGACGTAGATCATTTGGAACTTTCGGAAAGAAGTTCCTACCGTACGCGCTACCTTTTTCTACGTGGCTCGAAAGGAGCCGGCCAAGAGTCGATGCACTCATTTGCATTACAGTTGGGAATTCGACGAGTTCGCGAGTCGCTCGATCGTCGAAAGAACGCGAAGAGTCCACGTGAAAAATCCTTGTCATCTTGCTCTCGCATCGACTCTCCATTTTCATCTCGAGCTCGTCGACGACATCTTCGAATTATCGTTTTTCATCGAACCAGCGACTCGCGCACGTACGTCGACCCAAGCATCCACGTATTTACACTGGGTCGCATTGATAGTCGGACACCGTGGAACTTAAGAACTTTTTTGTGTCCATCGGACCCAAAAATATTCTACTTGCTTTCATCTGCAAAAATTACGTATTTGCACCATGGTCTTCTTTAGAAATGTATTCTTAGCGAACTGTAATCTTTCCTTTCGATTAACGTCGTTAATGTATGGCTGTTTTTACTCTACCATCGTATCCATTTTCACGAAGCATCCGACGAACTGTGTCGGGATAAACTTTCTTTTTTCACTTTCCTAATAATATTACGACTTTCGTTCTGTTTAATAGATTCGATCCTATTTTTATTATTATACTTTCGTATTGTGTTGCCAACAGTACTCTTGTACAAATTTAGTAATGTACCGATTTCCTTCTATGATTTTTCCTTTTCGCGATTATAAATAACTAACTCTTACATTTTATGTTTGCAAACATTGTCACTGAGTGACAAACCGTACGCGGTTTAACGAGACGTGTAAATTTGCGACGTCAAAATGGAACTCTCTTTCACTTAACACTAATTGACAAGAAAAGTCTATAAATTGTATAAATAAAATTAATGCTCCTACCATTTGAAATAAGTGTTCTGACTTATTAAAAAAACAATGAATTCATTAATTCCGCAAATAGTAAAGATATATGGCAAAAAGTTGTCAAGTAACATCGTGTCCAAATATTAATGCGGCCCACTGTACGTACAGAGCCGCATTTATCCAGGGTATCTAACAGTTTCTTCGAAATAACATTATTCGACTAAACGCGTATCGAAAGTACGAATAAGTACGAAACGAGCTTAAAACGCGTCTCCGTTGTCAACGACACACAATGTAGTCGGCTAAGGCGAATTCCAATAAGCGCGACGACGATCGCGTTGTCATCGTTTTAAGGCTTACGTCGCTGTGGAATTGCGAAATTCCGCGCGCATATTCTTCGTGGTAGGTATGATCGTTGTTTCAAAGTAAGTAGAAACGACCGGTGTCGCGTGCACGTAAGTTTCTTTTACGATAGTTGCTCGATATCGACACGGATACGGTGGATGAAAAGTTCGTCGTGCGCCCATATCGTCGATTTTTTCTTGCAAACGGAAGACGATAGTTTAACGAGAAAAGGAGAAACGATCGGCGATGAGAGGGCGCGTCTTTCGAGCGAGAAGTATCTTAACCAAAGATCGCCGTATCTAACTAACGAATTAGCAGCACGCCACCTTTCCGTTGTGTTATCTTGGGTTTCGTGGGTACATGTTATATGGATAAGCAGCGTTATCTGAATAACGATGAAATAATAGAAACATATTAGTTAAGGAAATGTTTGCAAACGAACTTCGATAAGTGTCTAGTATCGTATCAAAGTCTGTATGTAAGATAAAAAGCAATGTGTTAACGCGATGTCGACGCCTCTTACCTTTTTGACTCGTATTCGCGCCGAGAATACGTCTTGCGTTTAATGTGTTAAGTCGATACGTAAAAGAGAGAGAGAAAGAGAAACAGTAAGATCGAAAGCTAATATTCGTTTGTCGTCTATTTTCGAACGTAGCGCGTAAATATGACGACAATCGACTCGACAGTCTTGTATTTAACGTGTTAAGTCCAATACGTTAAAAAGAGAGAGAGAAAGAGAGAGAGAGAACATAAAACGAAAAAAAGAAACAAGTTCGAAACTGGTATTCGTTCGTCGCCTATGTTTCGAACGTAGCGCATAAACATCACGGTTGGGGGATTCGGCTGGAAGAGTTCGTTTCGTTTTCAACGTCGATTTTTTGGGACGCGATCGCGCCGCCGAATCTTCCCGAACGCCCAGGTGAAATATAGCAAGTTAAGTTGCAAATAAGTATACGTATTTTCTCAAAAGACAAAGCCGGAGATAGGATATGTATGATAAAATACCTCGGCTGTAAATCGTGTTATCAAGTTCATCCCATCGTAGCGAGACGCGCGGTTGGATGGCGACGCGTTCCCCTTGCGGAATTTCGATCCTCGAATTTCTGTCGTTGGAACGCCGGTGTCCTCTTCGTTGGATCGAGCCGAGCGTCCGCCCTCGCTGTTCGCTGTAACGTTCGCAACGGAATTACGAAAGATTTTTAGGCAGGGGCTTGAGACGAGGCAAGGTGGGACGCGCAGGAGCGAGATCGCAACAAACGATGGACGAATTTTACGAAGCGACCGACCGAGGCGAGAATGAATCGCGCTGAATTTTATATTTGCCGTAGTTACCGAGAGGAATTGTTTCGTCCTACCTTGTCCCATGAGCGATGTAAAAAGCGGTACGTCCGTTTAAACGTTTGAAATGGTTGCTATTTTGAGACCGCAGGACGAATTAAATTATTCGTCGATCTATGCAAAGCGAAACCTCATTTTTGATGAATACTTCGAGCCGTTCATGGCACGCATACGCATACGTACACGTACACGTTAAAATTTCAATACGAGAAGCAAGGACCGAAATGAATTTTTCGATATCTCCAATTGTTCCGGAAATATCGATCCGTAACACTTTTTGCGATAGCAGAAGCGTAAATATAAGAATTTTAAATATAGTATATTTAATCAAATAATTATTTTGTTAAGAAACAGTATTATTATAAAAATAAAATAGCTACATGTACAATGAACTATCGATTAACGATGTTGTGTTATTATTATCGATTGTTCGATACCGACCCGTGGAAATACGTTCAAAGATGCCTTTCTTCCAGGATATTCTTGTCGAGACCATTAAAAATTGCTAAGTAGTCCTAAAATTCTCCTTTAAAGGTTTCCTTCGTTACCAACGTTATTTTTGTCGGACTCTCTTCCTGTTACACGTCGCTACTTTTATCATATGACTTCCATATATTACTACACACTTCTACGTGATGTTATCCGCCCAAAAGGACATCTGGTCTGAAAAAAATGACGTTGTCGCAACGTCTATCGATGCAGTAAGAATAACACGAGACAAGAAAGGAGATAACAATGTACAGATCGTGATGAAAGATTGCGTCTCAAAGCGTATATAATTATTAGTTAACACGTTGAGTAAAATGTCAGTCGTCGATGACTGACACTGAACCTTCCGCACGGTCCACGTCAGTCATGTGTGACTGACACTGAATTTTCGTCCAACTCGCGTCAATCATCGGCGACTGACGGTGCAATACCAGCGCACTTTTAGAAGTGCTCGCAGCGTTCGTGGAGTGACGAGGATTTCCTTATAGATTCGCGTAGCGTTCGACGTGTTAGCCGACGTGCCACCACTAAATGGCCAAAAGAGGCGAAATTGGCGAGGAGCGATCAGCAGGCTTCCAGGTCGCTGTTCAAACGCATCAGCATTCAAAGCTACGTCGATAATTGAAATCTTCGACTGGACTTTTAACCCTTCAAGCGGGTTCAGAAATTTTTAAAGATCTAACTTCGTGCAGCTCTGGCGAAAATAATTAATATTTTTTAAATGTTTATTCTAAAATTGTAAAATAATTTAGCGTTGTGGTAAAATTGGTATTCCACGTTCTGTTACGTACGGGGGGGTTAATTTCATCGTTTACGAAACGAGCCGCGCTTAATCCTTTCACAGTCACAGATATCGAAGGAAATAGAGCAGATGAAATAAGAAAGCTTGAAGTAGGCTCATTAGGTTCACGTGAGAGAATGAAACTTACCGATTGGTTAAATTCTATGCTACGACTTGATATCTGACCTGGAAAAAGCAAGCGTAAATTATTTAAGAAATAATAATAATTTATTATTAAAAAATATGTAAAAAATATAAAATTTGTTTAATTTTATTAAATATATTATTATTAAAATTTAAAAAATATTATCGAACATATAAAATTTTATTATATATAAAATATATAAAAAATATTATTAAAAAATAATCAACATTTTCTATTCCTCGATTATTCTCCAACCACACGTAATTGAGTACATTTTCGTGACTTCCAACTCGTTCTACTCGATATTTAATAAATTGTTTATCAGAGGGTTAAATCTTGCGATAAGACTTCCTTCTTCGTACAATCGGTAAGACTGATTTTTCCAATTTCAGAAACATATAAGTACACTTCATTCGTCGAGAATTTGCGACTTCGAATGATTGCTTCCTAGAAATTGATTGCAGTTCCCCAAGTGGGTCGATCGAGCGGGCGCGAGCGCGACTACACCTATAAAGGAATAATTGTCACCGAATTCAGCATTGATCGCGATAAGCTTCTGGTCCCGGCTTTTTGCATCGGACTCTGAAACGCTTTATTGAAGTCGAGCGGACCTTAGTAAGATTATTTTTGTTCGTTTTCCGACGATATCGTTACGCGATCGTATTTGAATTTTCCCTTTTATTTCAGTCTTCGAGAGGCACTGTTCTCTGTTACTTCCCGAAAGCGATTGGAAGATTTACGTAAGTAGTACATAATGCGAAAAAATTATGCGTTTCTTCCCGATGACGATCCTAATGCGAGATGCGCTCAAAATAGAGCGACAAAAAAATATTCGCGCGCGTAAGTCTACGCGAAGAAATAAAATAATATGTTGTAATCGAAATACACTCGAATTTCTAAAGCAAATGCATAAAATGTACAAAGTCGACCATTCGAAGAGAGATTTCGATGACACGATTTTTTAAATAAAATTAGAGGAAATTTAACCGATGGAAAAGCGAGAACGTTTTCATCCTTCTATTCGATTACTATTTATCGATAATTAATATTAATCGATATCTATATCGATCACGACAATTTCATCAGATGCCGCTGAAAATTCTAATCACTTTGTCGATATTCGTGTGGAACATAAAGATTAAGAGTGCTTTTGATCCTCCATCACTACGATTATTACGATTTTTTATTCACGATTACGGCGCTCCTACCGTCGAGATGCACTACTTTAGATTTAACAGATTCACCTAGAAATCGCCAGCTGAAACTTATATACTGGTATTACATTCCATCGCATCGCTCGTGAATCTGTATCCGTACGATCGTCGTTCCACGAATATAGACGATACCAGCTGTCACAAGTCGGTAGAATTGATCGTCCTCGTAGGAAATTTTCCTGAAAGTAAAACGCAAGCGGAGTTACCAACGATGTCATTCGTGTCGAACGTAGCCACGGTTTGTCGAATCTTGCGACAGGTGACGCTACCACTTACAGAACCGCCACGAGCCGTTCGCGTTCAAAAGTTCGCGCCAAAAGTATCGTCGATCATCGTCATTCTCAGTCTGTCAATTTATCAATTTTGCTCAAAGAAGATCTTTGTTGAAAGATTTCACTAATTTATGTAGGAAGAAAAATCATTCCTGTTGATCGTTCGAGTACCAAACCTTTTTGGAAGAATACATTTAACAATAACTGTAAGTATATTAAAGATATCCATTTTTTATTGATTTTAAGTAACTTTATAGGTTATTTTAATTTACTTAACATAATTTATGCATTCCTTCGATAATAATAGGTGTTAATTAAATATAAAGAAAAAAATGGATAACAATATAATTGTTAGTGAGAAATAAATTCGTTTTGACAATTTTAACATAATGATAATAAAGATAATAAAACGGCAATGAACCAATAATTCAGAGGGCGTAAATTTACGCCTTTCGTATATTTTGAAAGACTTCCAAGAGCGTATACCTAGGTATATACGCCTTTCGCAGTTAAAGGGTTGTTAAGAAGTACAATCGCGCTTCGTTCTGGCTAATACCGGTTAATAGACGAGTTTAATAATATTGTTAACCCTTTCCACTCATATGTCGCCATAAAGGCGACGTTATACGTTTTACCATTGCGCTCGTATGTCGCCACTAAACCGTCAAATTAAATCGTAATACGTTCCCATAAAAACGTTTTCGTTTTAATCGAATATGAAAAAAATTCCGAGTTGATTGGTGGTCTTCTCAAATACAAATATGAGTGCAAAGGGTACACAATTGGAGGCTCCGTCTCTATTTTCGTTGTTTGGTAATTCAGTGGCTTCCACAGTTTCGACAACAGTATTTCGACGATCAATATGCTGTTGGTCCTTGTGATCCACGACCCTCAACAGCATGGGGATATTCTTTGGCAGGGTGGGGCAGCTGCAGTGGCGATAACAACAGATCGTAAATATAAAGATCATGGCAGAGCCTCGTAAAACATCGGTGTGTGTTTCTATACTCACGTCAAAGTGACTACGGGGTTACGAGGGTGTTATCCCCCGCAAATTGACTAGTTCAATGGAGAAGGAAGTGTGCTCGCAAATTCATGATTTAGAAGGCGATTTTAATCAGCACGAATCCAACATTATTCCACAGTACATACCGAAGGGTGTCAATGAAGATTTCCTCCTACACGCGATAGAAGATGTAGATTTTATGAAAACTAATTGGGTGTAGTCCAAAATTTCACTATTACGTTTTATCGTTTTAAATCATCCCACTGGATTTTCTATAATGAAAAAATATGCCTTATTAACACTCGATTAGCTGAGGACAGCAAATGAGCGTGATTTTTAATTCTTGGAAATTACTAAAATCAAACGAAATCACCCGACAGTTGCGAACTAGTCCCTCGATAGAATGTTTGACTTCAGTTTTATACTTAGCGCGTCAAGATACCTTGGAAACAGGTACGAAATATTAAATTTTCCATCTTCCATTTTTCCGCAACTTTTAAGGTGGCTTGAAAATTTCGCGATTTTGATAAAAATGTCATTATCGTGTTTTATTATCCTAAATCATTCTACTGATTCCTCCAAACGAGAAAATATGCGTCATAAGTGTTATTGAGGTCTCTTCTTAGGGGAGCTCATAACGTTATTTTTAATGTTCGAAAATTATTAATATTAAATTACATCCCCCGACACTTGAAATCGAATCCTCGAATAGAGTTTTAGATTTCGAAATCATATTCGGCGTATCACAAACCTTTGGAAATATTTATGTACAATAAAATTTCTGTTCCTAAGATTGATCACTTTCATGATATTGCACTATGCGACCTAAAAATGTAACGACATTAATGTAACGTACTTTCGAGAATTTTCCGCTCGTGGTAATCGTCAAGAAATTCTTTCAATCGATGATCTACAGGCGATTGTTTCCGATGCGTCCGTTCGTGCTCTATCATTCTAAGGATCGATCATCGTTTAATTATTCACTAGCGTCTGCCGTCGCCATGTAAACGTTGCACATCACGATGAGTTGCAGAATCGTTTAGCAACATTGATTCTTAGTGACAATTCGTGACGCATCACATTTTTTGTTTATCCTTTCTGAGATGCGTGACTATTGAATCCTGCTATCTGTAAAAAGTGAGGTAAGGCTGAACGATAAAATGAAGTACTGCGCGATCAAGATCTTACTTTGATTGACACATGTTCCATCAAGAATACAATTTTTATTGAAATCATCGTAAACAAGTTTATGTAATTTAAAAGAATCCTTTCTGGTTTAGAAGCAACATTTTGATCAAACGACGGTCATACAGTCAAAGAAACATTATCACGATGCGATATTAAAGACAGTTTCTTAATATCTATTTACCAAAACTGTTGGTTCGACTCATACCGTGAACAATCGATTTTATTACGTAAAATAAAGGAGTAACCTTATCCTGTATTACATCAGATAATTTATGTTTCACATGTGCAGTCGATAATACGGATTATATACAGCGTAACGCAACCGTAATGATACAAAATACAAAATTAATTATCGACGTTGCTATTGAAACGAAGTAAATCTTTGATCGTCGATCGTTAAAAATGCGTGTCTCGAATTGAAAATACATACGCTTACGTTCACCCACGTTCTCAGACCGCGAAGATCGCATTGTAAATTTTAATGCGAAGGTCTTCACGGTTTCTCATGATTATGTACTTCCATTAAACAAGTGAACGTGCGAATTAGCATGCAGCGATATTTATCTTACGCATAGAACGTGTGAGTCGAACGAGATCGAATAAATTCTGATTCGATACTCTTGCAACTACGACGGCTTGGATCGAAATACACGATACGGTATTTTTCAACTAAATAATACGGAAAATACAATGGTATCATTACAGTGGACCGCATTAGTATTCGGATACCATGGTATTTGAGAATTTTATGCCATTCTTTCATTGGTTTTCCGTCATATAAGTTTGTGTCCATCGGACCCAAAAACATTCTACTTGCTTTCATCTGAAATAAATTACGTTTTTGCACCATGCTCCTTCTTTAGAAATGTAATCTTTTTCTCCGATTAATGTCGTTAATATATGGCTTTTTTTACTCTACTATGGTATCCATTTTCATGAAGCATCCGACGAACTGTGTTGGGATGAATTTTCTTTCCAGTCTCTACTTTACAGTAGAGTTTTTTTTTCACTTTCTAATATTACCTTTATCGCGAACGTGCAGTAACTTTGGACGTCCGTTCTGTTTATTAGATTCAATCCTATTCTCATTATTATACCTTCGTATAATGGCTGCAACAGTACGAAAATTGGTGGAACAACTTGCAGATGATTTTCAGTGATGGAGCATCATCAAATTCTGAAAGAACATCGTCCCGGGATAAAGAGAAAAGGCTTGATGACAAACTACATAACACATCGGCTGATAAGTTTCCGGTCTGACAGACAGATAGCGCCACAAATACAAAATTGATATTTTTATTTAGAAAGTACTAACCTTCAAAAGATAGCTGTAAAACGGCATAACGACCTAACGTTTGGTTCAAAAGTTACAGTGGTTTTAGTGAAACTAAAAAATTTCGTGTGTTGATAAAACATTGTTTTTTGATGGCAAAAAACACCGTTGAAACGAAAGCTTGGCTTGATAAGTGTTATCGGTACTCTGCACCAGGAAAATCGGCCATTATTGACTGGTTTGTTGAATTTAAACGTGGTTGTACGAACACCGATGATGCGGCACGGTATAGTCGCCCAAAAGAGGTGTTTACATCAGAGAACATCGAAATAGTGCACAACATTGTTTTGGCAAATCGTAAAGTGAAAATGCAAGAGATAGCTGGCACTCTAAAGATATCGAGACTGCTTTAAAAGATATTACACGATGGAGAACTTTAAAATATAATTTTTACATAAAAACATTACATTACAACATATTATTGTGTAAACGTTTATCCTGAGTTTAAAAAAGAATTAATAAATGTTGTTTTTCTTTTGGTGTATTACTGTTTGTTCAAAGAAAATTTATTTTGACCAGCATGACTCCTATGTATAAATTTAATACGACCGCAAAGGGTTAAACGATCTGACGTTTGAGCCTCGATCAGAACAACCATTCGAGAAATGAATGAAAATGAAAAATATTTAGAGGTAAGCTAATATCCGTTACGATAAACTCACGGAGTGTCTAGTGAAATCTTATTTTTGATTTCGTTACGCGTCGAAAGAATCGAAAGTATGTTCGTGTCAGACAGTCGTTGGCGCGTTTCATCGAAGTCTCTTAATTTTATTCTTTCTCGGCAAGCACAAGTACGTGCTATCGCAATCATAAAATCTGTACTATACGGTTGTGACGATTGAAGAGGGTTGGACATAATGATAGAGTGGGAAGAACTAGGGGATGACGGGAACGCACCTTCTAATTTTCATACAATCTAACCTGATCGTACTGTAAAACCATTACGTTTTAATGGATTCTCTAAGATGAGAAGACCGTATTAGAGGGTAACAAAGCTAAGAAGAAAAATTACTTCGATCAAGCATATGCGAGAAATAACAAGGCAGTGACACCGTGCTATTACGCGTATCTAAGTTTATCCTGGTAGCATTCAGACCGACATCGATATGGATTTTATTGAGTCGGAAGAAATGGCGATAAGTAAAACGAAATATAAGTCGATAAATATTTCGCGATTTTTAATAACACTCGCTGGTTTTTGGAGCGTAAATACGTTGAAAGAACGCGTTCTTCTAAATGCTCTGTTAGTATATACGATAATTGCTATTCTATTGGCAGTAATGATCGAAGCCTACGATTTCTACGTCAGCATTGGTGATTTTTACGTGAGCACGTTTTTAGTTTGAAGTTATTCTCTTTCTAGTAGGTCGTTAGGAAAGTAATTAAATTGAAAGGAAATCAATTAATTAAGTTCTCTATTGAGAAAGAACGAAATTACTTTCCGAGCAACCTAATAGAACGATTAGATGTATTTGCTTTGGAAATAAGGAATTAATGGGAAATTAATTAATATTCACTCTTAATACGGTTCTTTGAAATTGTCAACTTTGTTTCGTTTTATGGAATACCCCCGGTAAACAAGCTTTACGTTTTCAGGCTATGACATATGTCTCTTGTAGTGCAATGCCAGTTATCATTACAACATTAAAGCTATTTATTCTTTTACCAAGAAGGGAAGACATAAGAAAATTAATTAAATTCACCGAGAACAATTTTTGGTTCGCCAAAACCAATGAACATATCCAAAAAGTATTAAACGATGTGGACACAGAAGGAATAATTATGATAATAGCCTTTACATTTTTCGTGACAGGAACTGTGCTCACTTACATAATTGCTCCTTTAATAGGTATTATAATTTTAAATAGCAATAAAGATCATTTTATGTGGAAGTCTAATCACGTAAACTACCACCACGCACTGTTAGTTCAATGAAACTTGCCATATTTACAATAAAATGAAAATATTACAAGATTACTTAAAACTTTATGTTATACACAATTTTTCCTAGCTGTCCAGACACCCTCTAGAGAGGTAAAATTGACTTGCAAATTTTGGTGTTTTGCAATTTTGTGTTAGAACTCGCAATCTACTCTCTCTCTCCCCTATATAAAATTTAGAAAACAAGATTTTTGACAACTTATAGGGAAGAGTTTGTTTTAACAAGCAAATTATCGATTGTATAAAATTTAGTAGAATATCGACAGTTTTAAAGTATAATAACATCAAAATATACGTCGCTAGAATCGTCGTACATATATATTATATATATTATAATTATATATTGACTAAATTATATAAGTCGTATTATTCTACGGCTGTTTTGTCGTCTACGATCTCGTATTTCGTTTCAAAACGAAAACATGGAGAGCATAGTTTTCGAGTTTCAAAAGATGTCAATAAACTTGTACTATACGTACCTATACAACGTCATTCGTAAATACTAGACCGTAGTAAATTGCGGAAAGATTTTCTATGCGAAGTATACAAAATTTGTATAATTTAATAACCTAAGTAAATTTAAATTTTAAAATAATAAGAACGACTGTAATGGTAACTTCAATTAAATGCAATGATAAATAATCGTTTCGATCTTTTTAGAGAATATTGGAAAAAATGAAAGCGATAGAATTCTTCCTTTCAATATGTGGATGGGTGATATAGAATTATCTTCGACGCCGTACTTCGAAGTAGCATTTACATTACAGGTAATTTCAATTCAAAATTTTGTAATCATAACATCTCACTTCTTGAAATTTAAACGTATTATATATTATGACTTTCGTGGAATAATTCTGTACTTGGATTTCACCAATTTTATAGCGAAAGTACTGCTAAGATTTTTAAGTATTCATTCTATAAATTCAAAGAGCTTTATTACCGATCAATATTTTTAAATATGTAGTAAATAAAATATTGCTATGTGCTTTAAGAAAAATGAAAATATTATAGATATAGCGACAAACTTCGATATTATGAATTGATTTAGCTTAAAGCATTTCTGATGGTGCATTTACTTCTGATTAATATATACATATTAGAATTACGAAAAAGAGGCTATATACGATATAATAGAAATTTTAAAACGTTATTTTTCTATCAAATATCGCGCAAAAGTTACATATCTACAATCGACACTAAATATATAAGTGGAGATGTCTTTTTTTCAAATCCTTTTCAAAATCCTAAATTAAAAAGTTGGATTATGTTAGAAAATCTACAATATTATCCCAGCTTTTTTTGCTGTTTCTTTCTTTGTTGAGCTTCTTTTAGAAGTGTACTTTTCACAGACAATAGCAGCTTTCTACACAGGACTGTGTTTCTGTTGTTTCGACAACTTTCTCTGTTTACTAAACTTGCATACTGCAGCACAATTCAGAATTCTACAACATAGACTGGAAACTATATTCGACGAGGATTCGCGAGAAGATAAAGAATATTTGCACTTCAGTAAAAACGAGAGACAATCAGTGATACAAGATAAATTTAAAGAGTGCGTTAAACAACATATGTTGTTATTTACGTATGTGAATGACATGGAAAAGATATTCTCAACGTCAATACTTTGTCAACTAATACTTTCTAGTGTTATACTATGTGTCACAGGATTTCAAGTTTTACTTGTAAGTTAATATCTTCATATTTTATACATTCTATTATTATACGAACCACAACGATACGTGTTTCTTACTTTCAAACTCGTAAACGGTATTGTGTTTTTCAAACGATATTTAATTCTTTGCACTCCAGTGGTGACTCTCGCTCACCATGTGGTTTGCTACGGTAACTGGATGCGTGGCAGTAACTGTTTAAGTTTAGTTTCTTCGACGCGGATTCCTGCGCTCTTTCTGTATAATCTTACGAAGTGTAAAATGACTCTAGTATCTGACTGACTCGTGTGCAATTGTTGCCTTGTCCGAGCGACTCTCAATTTTTGTTTTCCTGCGCGGCCGGCTTAGATAGTCTTCAAAGGCACCGTCTTATCGGCGTTGGCTTTTTTTGGGGCTTGAAAATTTGTTTAATAAATTCATATATATTTTATTTAAAGCTACTAAACAGTAGAAAAGCGAACAGCCGCTTAATCATTTGAAATATTTGCAAACATTAGTCCACCTATTGACTGGATTCCGAAAATATCCGTTTGAATGGTAAGCTGCACAATATTCTAACAGGAGTCAGGAAAGACTGCAAAGTCTGTTCTGAGAGAAATAAACTCGGAAAAAGGCATTAGACCACATATTACTGTAATACTTGCCCCGACAAGCCGGGTATGCATTTTGGGAATTGTTTCATGAAATATCACACACAGAAAAAGGATAGAGACTGATATTTAAGAAATTATGTTTTTAAAGGTGTAGGGATATAGATAATGTTAAAATATAAAAATTGTATACGTTAATTTGTGTGTGTAATGATTTTAAATCACTCGTAAGAAATGCGTCAAAAGGGCTGCGAAACGTTTGGAGTTGCTGTTGCGCCGCGTGAAAAAGGCCCGGAGTGCAAAGGATTAATAGCAAGTAGTTAAACCCATGTCGCAAGTAGTTAAACCAAGGAAACGCGAAATGAAAAGCATCATCATATTTTCTAGAAAAAAAAATGTGTATATTGCTATATTTAGAAAAATAATTATATTAGCATTTCGTAAATGTAATTTAACCATCGATCTTTATTATGCATCCAAACAGGCTCGTGGGACATACCTGCAAACAATTACAATGTTTAGTAATGCTAACGGTTCTTTGTTTCAAATTTTTCTGATAACTTTCGCTGCAAATAAATTGACAGAGGATAGTTATGGTATAAAGGACGCAGCTTATAAAGCAAATTGGATTTCATCGTCTTATGGAACTAATAAAGAATTCAGAATAGAACTATTAATAATTATGCAAAGGACGGAACGATCTACCTATCTGACTGCAGGAGGATTTTTTCCTGTATCTCTTGAAATGTTTATGACGGTAATTAATGTAATTGTCAATTTGGTGTCCTCATTTCTTGTCCGATATTTTAAGCTGCTCAATTTCTAGCGATACCAGGAATTTTGTCATTATTTTGTAAACTATGGCGCGTTTAGCTCTTACAAATAACTCGAAAGCATTGATAATTGAAATGATCTAATCAGATACCGAGTTTCAATTAAAACTATTTTGATAAGAAGATTAAAATAAAAAGTTTATTTTCCAAACAATATAAATATAAATTCTTACTTATAGGTGTTGAGTACTTCTGCATCTTACTTCGCTCTGCTACGTAAATTCCTCGAAGATGTAGAAAATATAGAATAATCGATCAAGTGAATATTTGTGAAAAAAAATATACGCTCGAAACGTATATATATGTATGTATGATGTTGCCAATTACAAAAACCAAAATGTTTATAGTGCTTGATCGCTATATTTTCAATAAATAAAATGTTGATCGTATAAATATATTGGGTTGGAAAGAAAGTGATTTCGGTTTGCACCAGTAGATTGCGTTATGTTTTTTTCGATATTCTTTTGTCAATGTTAGAATTTTTTTATTTTGAGATTTGGTAGTCGATACATTTAGATTGCTATAGACAAAAATTCCGTGTAATTTTGTTTACAACTGCCAGTTTACGGTCAGTTTTAACATGGGTTGCAAAAATAAGCATTGGCGACTCATTTTACTTTTTTCTTTTCATAAAGGCAAGAAAGCGGCTGAGGCTCACAAAGAGATATGTGAAGTTTATGGTGTTGATTGTTTAACAGAACGCACGTGTTAGAATTGGTTTAAAAAATTTCGTTCTGGAGATTTTTCACTGAAAGATGATCAACGTTCTGGTCGATCTTCTGAAGTTGATACTGACAAAATGAAAGCCATCATTCAATCGAATAGTCATATAACTGTGCGAGAGATTGCAAAACAATCTCAACGATTAAATGTATCACACAACAATTGAAAATCATATAAGACGTCTTGAACTTCTTAAA
>JAITYT010000272.1:634258-647144 GCA_025433975.1 Liostenogaster flavolineata | reverse complement strand
AGAGAGAGAGAGAGAGAGAGAAAAAAAAAGAAGACACGGATAACATTTGAGTATTCGATAACTCTTACATCTTGCACGTAGAAGAATAGATGCTGTAAGCCTAGTATGCCAGTACTTGTTCCACTAATAGAAACGAGCCTCTTGTCGGAGAGTGAAAGCAATTTACGGTGCTACCAGGCCTTCATTGAATACCTCAAGGTCTCGCTATCGTATATACTGGACAATGTAGAAACCGTGAATAAGATATTTTACTTTCAGATAACAGGTTTTACATATTTTAAAAATTAAAATATGTAAAATAATTGTTGAATCCATCGATAAGGAAAATTGTAAAACGCGAGTTTGTATACATTTACGAATTCTTAATCGATGTTGCCATATTTATTTTACAATACAGTAACATATATATTGACAGTGTCCACATTTGTTTTATCATAAAACTTTGCCACATTTCAATTCGGTATGCGAACTAAGTGCAAACTAAGTGAAACAAATTTCACAGAAGTACGAGAGTTAAAAATATTTGATTATTCTAGGTCGGAATTGATACTCGAAATATTAGTGATCGCATTTTAACAAATAAAGTTCATTCTAGACTCGATGAATTCTATTTTTTGATAGAATATGCCTAGTCATAAAGTAAAATGCTGTTGTCATTAATCGTCGTATATTTCTGAGAAATATTAGTCTCTAACCTTCAAATACTATCTCACTATCGTAAAACCAAATCGAGATTCATACATTCAACTCATTTTCTACGAATCGTTAAGATAGGCGAATGCTTCAAGTAAATCTGATATAACGACGATCGACTTACGGGCGTTCAAGTATCGCAATCATTTTAATCCTTTGAACGCGATTTTGAAGATTTGACCCTGCACGAATAAAATCCTCGCGGGATATAAATGTAGTGGTACGCGAAGTAATTCAGAGAAAAACCGCAAGACCTTCGAATTTCAGGTGTTTTGTCACGCTTCGCTATCTCGACTATGTCATGGAAAAATTCACATTGAAAGCGATTGTTTGTGAAATGTGCGAGTCACGGTGATTCTTATCTATTGTCGAAAGCAATGACGATTAAAATCGAGTTTTGAAAGTGCGACACGTAATGCAATATGAAAAATTAAAAATAGCCGTGATCAATAACACTCTCTCATTACGACTGGTGATTACAATCTATTAACCTGTTACAGTGTTGAAGCGTGCAATTATCGATTGTTTCGTTCGCGAAATCGTTTCATAACGATGAATTACTTCAACATTTTTATTCGCACTTTAATGGCTGTTCATACAACATTTGTTGTATTATATGTGTTGTTATCGTTTTTTGTGTTATGTGTATGTTCGCACATGGCGAGTTATTTCGTGAATTTACATAAAGTCTTTTTAAATTAGTTCTTCGAAGATATTGCCGGTCACTGGCGACGTTTGACTGCGTAGACGTGCAGCCATTAAAGTGTTAAAATAAAATTGGTATCACTCTTCGATTCATAAGAAGCAAATTCGAAGCACCAAGGTGCACTTGTCGAGAGAAACTCTTGTCCCATAACGGAAAGAATAATTTCGTTTGCTCTTTGATTCGTCTCCTTCGCGCGGATCAATCAACGGAAATATCTGGAAACAAGGCGCACTCGAGTCCAATAAATCAATCGTCGCTTCTCTTTGCGCGGCGTTCGAGTGATCCGACAGAAAAGAAACGTTCAGGATGAAAAGTAATCCTAAAAATTTGCATTAAAACAATATGATCCGTTTTGCACGAACAACGACTGTAATCAACGAATGAAAGTCGGTATAGTCAAAATCGGTAATAAACAAGGAAATTTCGATTACTTCGTTTACCGTATAAAGACTCGCACGTCAAGTTATGTTACGTCGTGTTATTCTTTGATAAATGTAAGTGTGCTTAATCGAGAAGAAGACGAGCATTTCGCGATAAAGCACTCTGAAGCGAAAAATATAGGTATCCCTCGAGATACACGATACTTATGATGCACGATTTTCGAGTTACACGGAAAAAAAATGCGACATTCCCTTAACTTACAAGGTATATGTGTTACACGGTATTTTACCAATTTTCATAAAAAGGACAAAATAATAAGTATTTATCATATATTTATCAATATAATTAAGCTATCTGCAGAATTTTGCTTCTTGCTTTTGAAAAGTTTGGAAAAGTATACATTATTTGAATCAATTGAATATTTTAAGCCATTCTGCTAATGATATAGTAATTCTGGATAGGTACGTCGTTAAGTGCTCTAAGGGGAAATCATCCACCGCAATCTCTGATTTTGTACTAAATAAGAATTTCCACTTACACGGTTTCGAGTTACACGGAACCAATTAATCGTGTAACTCGAGGGATACCTGTATTGCGATACTTACAAAAAAGATTCTATGAATTTGATAAACGCTTCGCTTACATAATTTTCTCGAAGAAACAATTCAAGAGAAGATTCTGTAAAATCTCTTCCGTAAAAGAGATCGTAAAATCTCTCCGCTCTCTTCTGTAAAAATTGGCATAATCTTCATCATACTGTAGACTACCGTGACTTGGCAACGCCGCGATAAATGTTAGGCCAATTTCTTGGTATACGGTGTTCAGCGATGTGGGATGTATCACGGATGCGTTGTACCAAACTGGCCTGTAGTTCTTGACTACGGGGCAAAACCTGGGAGAAATATGCGATTTATCTTCGTTTTATGACGGTTGCTACCTAAATTCCATGCCGAACAATTGAAAACATTACGAAACGCTAGCAAATAACAATAATCCCTGACCATCGAGTTTTTTCACAATCTCCGGGTCGCGGATAAATTATCGCGCGGAGAGTGCAGCGGAAATGGTCAACGGAGAGATCGTGATAAAACACCACAGAGTCTTCTATTGTATGCTCGAGGAAAAATTCTCGGCGGTACTGGACGACTATAAATCGTTTGGATCATGAACGCGAATCGAACTGAATTCCGTAGTTAGGACCTACGAAATTTAGGAAGATTTTTGAAGTACGAACGCATGAGAAGAAGAATTTTGTCTCGTGCGCGTATCGAACCGATCTCCCTCAAAGGAAGCAACGGTTCTTCACGCGTCCAGTTAAACCGGATTCCAAGCGACCGAGACGCATTTCTGCTCCGTCATCGTCCAGCGCTACTCGGAGTCACCGACTGTTACGCAATCGTTTCAGCAGCGAGTATAGCAAGAACGCGAGATAATTATATTGGTACGCGTGCAGTACACTCTGTACAAAGAGGTAAAACCGACGTTAAAACGAATTAGTTTTACGGATTGTACGTCGATGTTCGTGTTAAGATAAATTTTATGATACATTACATTGTTACAAAGATCGCATGGCATAGCCTTCTATTCTATTAGGTTAGATGATTTGCTCAAAAGCCAATGCGATTAAGTCCAGAAAACAGATATCGAGAAAATTAATGTTTTTTAATGCATTCGTTTTAAAAATGTCTGATATATTATTTTAATTTGTTTGAGAAGCAATAAATGCTTTATTAAAAATAGTATCTTTACTATTTAATATAGATATAATTATTTACTATTAAATATCTATTTAATTGATAGATAAAATGAATATGTCAACAAGTGCTTATAAAGTTCTTGTCGTTCTTATCGGATAGTCTGCCGTCGTAGTTCTTTACTATATGAGTCGCTCGTAACCCAAGGTAGTTAAGTTTAGAAAACTCTTCAACGTAATATTTTTATGTTTTATCCAAAGTTTAAATACTACACATTAAAAGAAAACGCGTACATAAAAGTCACTAAAAATTGACGTTCTTTTCGAGTCTGTGTCTCAAACGATTCTAAATAGCGAAAGTAACGGTAACAGTTACTATGAATTTGTTGTGTTTTAGTGTTACCAAAACATATCAAAAGAAGAAGAATAATTTAGCTTTCATTTCATAGTTGATGCGAAAAAATAATGATAAGAAGTGGACTTCGTGGCTTCTGAAAATATTATACAACTGATAATGTTATTCAGAGGCAATAAAAAATGGCCTGTCTAATCCAGAAAAAACGAAATAACGAGTAAATTCTTTAGTAACTAAGAAATATATTATCCGTTTCATTAAAATTTGCAAAAATCAGAAACTATGAAAAAATGGACTAGAACCGCCTTGGATTCTGAAGGACTTATACATATACCTATATAAAACGAAAGAGCTTCTCCTCTAACTGAAATGGCAAAAATGAATGAAATATCACCACGTCAGCGTACACTCCACAGCGACACCAGAACGTCAACAACTTGAATATTTTCTTTAACAATTCTATAAAATGCGGACTTTCGTTGCGTTTTTAAAAAATTGCGTGATTTTCAAAACCAATAAGCGATTTAAATGCGCCTTCATTATCGATCATCCTGTCGCTATCAAAAGGTGAGAAGTAAATACTAATTACACTCGTACTTCAATGATGCATGTATTTATTTGTAAATATTTTGACACTAATTGAAACGCGTTATAAAAAAAGCGATGTACTTCGTGTCTTATACGCGCCTGAAATTGTGTCACATTTTTCATAGAAGGAAAGTACGGGGCATGGAAGCCACCCATATTAACTTCTCATTTTTTGGTAAAATTAGCATTTTACGTGAAAAACAGACCAAGGACGTATCAGATTCTCTCTAAAAAATGCCCAGAAAGAGAAAAAAATGAATAAAGTGCAAATTGAGTTTAAATTTTATCAATGGCGCACGTCGCGTGCCATGTTAACGACTGAAAATTAATTTGTAACATGAACAAAGTAAATTGAAAGATAATTTAGTTTTTATAAACTGATATATCTATATATATATATACATACAATATATCTATATGTAAATAAGATTTGTAAAAAGCATGCTGAGACGATTTTAAAGCCATTAAACTCGGTTTGCAAAAATGAACTAAAAGAGATATTTCAATCAATGACTAAACTTGATGGTGCAATTATAAATGGTTGCATATGACAATGAATACAATAACAATTTTAATTAAAATTTTATAAAGAATCATACAGGTACTTGTATGATCATCCTTGCTCGTTTTTCCCCTACCTTCTCTTTAATTCCACTGAGATAAACTAGTTATCAATGGGGAACGATTTAATTCGATATTGATTACTAATAAGTACAATTTTTAGGTTATCGAGCGATGCTCCACAGTTACGTGGTAAACCATATCAATTCATGCGATAATTCAGCGAGTGGACTTGAATTCGAGTGTAATTCGTTTCTCTGTAATTATTACGTGAAACGAGAGCAGAGTTGAAATCATATTAAAACCCATTGGGAGGTACACCTAGACTATTGTTTATCAAAATGAGCCCGCATTTGTAACTAGCAATAATATTTCTAAAAATTTTCACAAATTATAAAAAAATATTCTTATCCGCTAAAATTGCATTATTATCAGTGTCATTGGCTTCTGACAACACGTGATGTAACGCGTATTATTACGTACGTACCGCTAACCGTTACGAATATGATTAATATAAGTGATATTTACAATATTAATATCTTAGATTAAAGTTAAATTAGAATTAAATGGGAGGATACTGCAACGCGATGTCCATGCTATATTGTGATGACTCATTCTTGCTTACAGAAATCTTATGAACCACGATAATATTACTGATCGTAAGTGCCGCGTTACATCATGTGAAATTTATATATACTCGAATGTCGTTATCGTGTAATTAATACGACTGAAATACAATATTAATGCTAAATTAATATAAATTGGAAGTTAATAGCATAGATATTGCGGTAATCATATGAAGAGAATTATATTATTCTTGTTATATTTGTAATTATCGCGTTTTAATGCGCGAATAAAATATGAAAATAACATTTGATTATATTCAACCACGTAATAATTTTAATAAGAGATAAATGCTTTATAACATATATATATAAATCGTGGACAAACATTCGCAATAAAATACATTTAAATATAAGTTGAAAATTATTATATAAATATTTTAATATTTCGTCATATTTAGAGAATTTTATTTCGTTCAAAGAATTCGCCTCTTTTGAAGAGATTTCGAAAAAGGCGTTTCCTTGACATTTAATCTTAATCAATGTTTGATAAGCTAATGTATGGTTCTAGTTAATTGATAATGAAGATGGATTCGATTTTGAAGTATTAAAATATGATTTAAGCGCTTTACCGTCTAAAGATTATGTTGACTATGGTTCTAATAATAAATCCGTATTTCTAATAATAATCAATACTATAGTTGTCGGGTAGATAAAGTCGATGAGTGGTGTTAATCGGGCTCATTATTGTGTCTCGAATTCACTTAAGTAGCGGCGGAAACTTTTTTTTGGAATAGAGATACTATTATATATTCATATATTCTACATAAAACCAATAAAAATGAGGAAGTTCCGTCATATTTACATTACCAACAAATTTTAGTCGATCGACTCTTAAGAGATTTTCGTCACGACATTACCAACGAAGATGTAAAGTGGGACTGCGTTGTGCTGTCTAAACAGGAGAAAAAGGATGACAGGCGTCAATAAGTTATTACTGTGACATCTGCCCAGATAAACGCAAAATGTACGTGTGATTACTTGTTGAAAATTTAAAATTCATGTTTTATTTACAAGAGGAAAATACATATTTATAAAATAAATAAAATGAAATACATTCTCAAGTACGTGCCATTTTTTCTAATTAAAATAATTTTTAATTTAAAATTTAGGTTTAAGAGTTGCTGATAAGCAATGCTAAAGAAACACGCGGAGGGCTAAAGGTTAACGAAAGAATTGAATGATATTCATATTTTTGAAGCTATATTTATTCAACAAGCCGCACATCGATTTTCAGCTAATTGTATTGCACATATGTGTCTACTACGTATTTTCTCAATGAGTGGAACCAAACGACCATTCAACAAATTAGAATAATACTCGTGTCTAATTTTATCGTAAGATTAATAAAATATCGTAGACGCTCGTTTCTAAAAATTGTGAATATGTGTGTTCGGTTTCCTGCTGTACATATTAAGTAGATTCCTGCAAGTTAGTACGATACATATTCGCGAACATTTCCATAGCCGGTTCGTTAATTTCTTCAAAACCGTATTTTTCAAGAACTGTCTTACACCGTTCGTACCAAGTTGTCACGTTGTCGTATGGACTGATATCGAAGCCAATGCGCTGTAACCGAAAAGTAGCCTTGGCAAGAGAACGTCGTTTGTGTAGAAATGGAAAGAAAAATGGACACGACGACGACACTATCAATTTAAAACATTATCGGTCTTCCGACGATCGATACACTCTACAGGACTACGTGAACATCGTGAGACTGTTATTACGTCGATGAAAGTGTTTCAACGGATCGATACCGTGCGTCAAATATTTGCTTCTTAAAGTAATAAGAATGCGATTAGTTATTGGCGCGAACGATACCAAGGAAACTTTTTTAAAGTTGGTACGAAGGATTTACCACGTCTCTTCGAATCTCTCTTTCCTCGTATCCAAGGTTTTCAATATCCTTCGAGCAAATTAAATGAGCGTGTACGGTATGAATTAACGTTCGTATCGGGTCTAGCAGAAAGTTTCGTCTGTTTTTGAAATAAAGAAACTAATACATTTTCGATAGGTTAATTAGTAATTATTGGACAATATAATTTTCATTGTTACTAACCAAATCTTCGCATATATATATCGAACACTTATGTTGAAACGCAATGGTCGAAAAAGTCAATGTTCCACTTGAGATGACATTATTTGACGGAACTTTGCGCTAGATCTATTAGGTTGTTTGGAAAGTAATCTCGTTTTTTTTTATGAAAATGAAAGACGATTTTCTTATCGTCTCTCGATAATATTTTTAACGACTTTCGACATATAAAGTCGAAACGAAATTACTTTCCGAACAATCTAATAATATTAAGTCTACCGGAAAGTAATCAAAATTTCTTCGATTTTTAAAAATTCTTTTTTATTTTGAATTTTGATTATTTGGAAGATATTTTAAAAAGGAAATCAAACAACTGCCTTTACACTGGCAATAAATGTTAGAAAATAATGGAGATTATTTTGTTAATTAGTATTTAAGGTTTTTTTTTTGATAAATGAATGTTTTTCGCTATTTTGATTACTTCTAGGTCCCCCTAATATTTGTACATTTCGTATTGACACATTTTAAAACGATACTATTTCGTCCACTTGTAAATAAAATCGCTGCAATTCGTAATTTCGTATGAACCATTAGGAATACCGACCTCCAAAAAGTGAATCGAGGTGATGATGCTGATGTCAGCTATTGTCAAATTATCACCAGCTACAAATTCACTGCCATTCAACATCGCGTTTAATATTTTACACGATTTTTTAATTGCCTCGATGCTCTCTTCCCTAATGATATGCGCTTTCCCTAGGATTACTGGTATCTGAAAACGAATAAAGAGCCCATGATGCTCGACGATTCGTACGTCGTTGCGGCATGCTCTAAAATTATTGATACCATTAATCACGATTCATGCGTACGCATTTACGAGCAAGTACATTCATTAATACATTTTCCCTGTATGCACAGGAATTGGCGTTAGCTTTATTTATAAAGAAAATTATGCTTGATAAAGTTACAACGAAGGATTTTCAAACGAAATGGCAAGCGAGTAGTATTAAAAATCCCTGTGCTATCAGAGGTGCAATTAATCCTTTAACTGTATATGTCATTACGAAACGTCACAAAAAAAATCACATTTGTATTATAAATCAACAATATCAAACGAAATCAAATATTATAAGAAATATTTGATATGTAAAAAATGCAATGGAAAATTAAAACGTATTGACTTCTTACTGAATATATCGAAGAAACTATTGAACGATATTCTGATAATTCATCAAATAGGTCTCAACTTGATCGCCCAGTTTCAACTAAGCCATCACTTGAAAAACATTTTTCTGATTTTGTACCAAGTACAAAACCAAAATCAAATCATACACGCAGATGTTCGTACCGTTCGAAAAATAATATTAGAAGAGAATCCTGATATTGGTTTCATTTCTATAATGCCATAATTTTATCTTTATATGGCATATTTTTTATCAATAAAGTAAATTTTGTTTGTTAACAACGAATAAAAATTTACTATTTCTAGAAAATCGAGAAGCAACACTTAATTTTTTATCATAATTAGTTAATTCTACAGTATAAAAATTTTACTCAAAACAATTTTACATAAAATAATTAAGCAGGCGAACAAAATTTTTCGAAACAAAATTAAATAGTCAAAAGATTAATGACTGAACATTTCGAGAGTACGTACGTAAGAATTTTTTATATTTTCGAAGAGCGTTCCAATATCGAAATACAATCGATGATCGACGATGCCGCGTTTTCTGGGATCTTTGGGATACAACGAATCATTTTTTGCGTATTTTCCGACTAAGTATGCCATCATTGGACGACTTTCGCTTAAAACGAAACCGTTATCATCGAGAGTCGGTATGGTGTGTTGCGGGTTTATCTACGGCAGAGTGGCAACGAGTCATATAAAATAAGAAAGAACGATTTAGATTAAATATTCGTGTGGATCAAAGTTTATCGACGAATTAATGTGACGAATCTACGAAAACCTGTAAAAATTCCGGCTTCATGTGTTCGCCTTTCATAACATTGACTGTTATCAAATTGAAATGCACGCCTATAGCTCTGGCGAGCATTAAAACAGATCGACACGGCGGACTGAAAGGAAGGTAATAAAAATCGATCGTCATTCTGTTCTTTTTCGAACAATTTTCCACTGATTTTCACTTTCTTCTCTTACTCGATATTGCCGTATCTCTTAGAACTTTTCTATTGCGACTGTAAAAATAAATTACGTCTTCCTGTTAAATAATAAAATTCAAGGATCCTTGCAAGGATCTCGGTTTTATCGTATTTCTACGCTACTAACATCCTTTGACGAATACCTTCATAAAATCACGATGTAAAATTTAGATAAAAAAATAATAAGTGTTGATCGAACGTCAAGGTAGAGTCAATAATTAAAAATGCTAATAATAATAATAATAAAATTATTATTAAGACCTACCTAATAAGATGCTTTGTATACGCATACTTGTACTACTTCCGTCGATTCTACCAAGATACAGGAATCAAAGGTTCTTGAGAGATTTGCACGCTCTTTCAATTAACTGACTTCTAATAAGTAAAATTGCGTTAAAGCTTCATCGAGAATTTTGTCCTGGCAAAGCTACGCGATGATACGCGAAGAAATAAAACAATGATACGAACTACGTCCGGATATAGCGTCGAGGAGTTACCATGGATATAATACCAAACAAAGAAATAAAAATACATCGATAATATTCTTCTTTCGATGCAAAGTTACTCACGCGTCACAACGTTAGCGCAAATCAATTTCGTATGCGTGACGAGTATCGCTCATTCTTCGTCTCGCGCAACGCGTTGTTTTCCTGATTTTCAAAATTCGATTCAAATCGCAGGCGACTCGTGTGCTTGTTAATCTCCGATATCGCGAAATAACGTTTCAAACAGAAAATTTCCCATTTTTAACCTTATTTTGATATTTGTGCTGGCTTGTTATCGTTGTATTGGAGGGAACGATAAGTAATCAAAATGGCGAAGAAAGAAATTTATTTGTTAAAGAAATATTAAATATTAATCAATAAAATAATTTCTATTATTTTCTAACACTTCTTGCCAGCGTAAAGGCAGTTGTTCGATTCTTTTTTTAAAAAATCTTTAAAATAAAATTAAAAAAAGATTTTTAAGAAGAAATTTTGATTACTTTCCGGCGGACCTAATATTATATCGCGTTTACTTCGTACAGTGTAATACTCGGTCTTTCCATTTGAAGATTAATACGAGATTATAAACTTTCTCTGTCCGGAAGCTAAAGTATTTATTTTAATAATATAGTATCGCAAAAAGATTACCCCACGAAGAAGTACATTGTTCTCCTAATAAAATATTTAGATAGTGAAGCATTCGGATAATGGAAACTTTATTACACCCGCGGGAGAGATATTTTATGGTAGATTTAACGAATTACAGAACTCTATTAATATCCAAGAAGTCTTTGGAAGTAACGAATCCTTGGCTTCTCTGGACGGATATCAAATATTTCTTTTCAACGAATTATACATGGCAGTTTGTTAAAAATAATTAACACGAGACACAGTAACGCAAATAAGCATCCTTTTCGCGGTAAAGAATAACGTTTGCAACACCTCGTTAAAATCGTACTTCCACCATTTACGTTCTTTTATTTCCACCCTTCCATTCATCTCAATAAATTTCTTTCGTTATTGCCGCCACCTGGGAGATCTGCACGGTAATCTCATTTCCAGCAACAATTATATGAGAATCGTTATTGCAATATAATTGTGATTCACTGCGCAACATGCCAAATTCTACTTAAAATGACTAGACAGCCTGGATGCCATCATTTCGAACACTAAATTTAATAAAATACGGCCTCTCTGTTATTAAAGTCAACAAGTTTTCTACGAAAATAAGGAAGAGCGAAGGAAGTACGTTATTCAAGACAGCGCGAAGTTCTCTTTCCTAATACTTAACAATAATTAACAGATAACGAGATAAACGAACGATAACGGCGAATATCGACAAATTTCCGTGTATCGAGGTTTTAATAATTTTCTAAGGTCCAAAATTATAAGGCCTTTATTCGTCATTTCGATCCGTCGTAGAAAATAAAATTACGTCGCTCTGCAACCAGTACAAATATTCTATACGCCCGTAATAAATTAACCGCTTTGACGTTATGGGGACCGACGCATTCACAAGCGTCGCATTTACAAGTGCATTTACACGAAGTGATCGTAAATTGCAATACGATAATACGCGATTACTGTTAACTATTCGATTCAAATCGGCCTCCTTACCTTTCATTAGGCTCGTTAAAAACGCATCAATCCCGAGTGACAATCATCATTTATCAACGGATAGTACATCGTGCTGATTACCCAGAAGTCAATGTCAGTTCTCCCTCGAGAATGCCGGTCAATATCGCTGCTAAAATACGGACACCGATCAAAGACGATCGGCGATTTCCTTCCATTCGAACGATCGATACCAAATTTCAAGCAAACTATATCGAAAAAGATAAAAGCCTGGATCCTTTTGACGGCGTCACGAACTTCAGTGGCAGCTCGATCGCTAAGGATTTCAATTTTTCCCCCTTTTCTATGCTAGACTAAGTCGGCAATTCAGGTTTTAACGACCGAAACAATTTTCCTCGATTTTCCTCGCTTTGCCAATCGCTGACTGTTCCTTTGATCGAGTCTTTAGAGACACTGTCGACAATATGGCGGCTATCCTCCAAATAGAATTTCCCGGTTTGCGAGGGGATTCGAAATGACGCACTAAATACGAGACTCTATGGCTGCCGACCGTCGATAATATCACAAGATAATCCCATGGTCACTGGGTGCTAGCGTATCGATCGACATCGGCTGGGTCGAATGTCCTAGTGGAATGTCGGGCGTGTCTACGACGACAGCAGCGACTGTCGCGCTGATTCGACGCGATCGAAGGAGGGTCACCGAGCGCTCCGACATTCTGGGTCACCGATGTCACCGCGAGCTGATCATCCTGCGTGCGAATTGTCGCCAACGATCTCGAGGAGGCTTGCGAATTTCGGACCGGGGAATGGCAGTGTCCATTGGCAAATAGGACAGTCCAAAGGACGAAAAATTTGCTGTAACTTCTTCTAAAAATCCCATCGTCTCGTAACCAACAATCGAATCCAGATGAAGGTGCTTTAATTAGGAGAAAGAATTATAATTTTTCTCTCTTTTCTTTGCCAGACCAAGTTGGCAATTTAGATCTTGAGATACGATTTTCCTTGATTTATTTTGGATTGTTTGAAAGC
>JAITYT010000272.1:404536-418172 GCA_025433975.1 Liostenogaster flavolineata | reverse complement strand
GAGAGAGAGAGAAACGTTTTTGATGCTTCAAACATTTGAAGCGGAGAATTTTCAGCATAGCACGTCCTTCTTTTCTTTTTTCTTCTTTTTCTGCTTCCTTCTTTTCCTTTTTCTTTCCTTTTGGTCAATGCCACGTTAACTTCGCCGTCGACTAAGAGAATCGTCGTACACCCGGAAATCTGATAAGAAATTGAATCTTATACGAAGACGCGTAATAGCGGACAATTAAATAGAAAGAACTTATACGAAAGAGAATAATATCGATTAGAGTTTCGACTGATTAAGGGCGTTTTAAATAAACATTAACCTTTTGACTGCGGCGCGCTCTCCGAGGAATCCATCGATACGGACGGCGCAACGTTCACGTGTCAGTCGCTGCGACTGGTTTTCCACAGACTAGTGCTCGGAACGCTACCCGGATATTTTGGTACTAATCTTAAGGTTTAAAAAAATAATAATTGCGAGTAAATTAGAAATATTCGTTTCTTATTTATTTTAAGCAACTTCTTAATTTACTCGATATAATTTATGTTTCTTCGATAATAGTAAGAGGCAAATATTTAAATATAAAAAAAACATGGAAAATTGATAGGGAGAAACAAATTCATTTTGACAATTTTAATGTAATGGCAACAAAGATAATTAAACGGCAATGAACGAATAGTACAGAGGACACAAATTTACGCCTTTCGTATAAAGGGTGGAGCAATAAATATTAGCAGCTTAGATATCTTCGAAATTGTAAGTTCCACCGAAATATTTGCTGAAACAAAATATTATTTATATAAATAACGATAATAAATATAATATATAATAATTATAAAATAAAATTTTATTTCAGCAAATATTTCTGTGAAACTAATTGTTTCGAAGATATCTGAGCTGCTAATAGTTATTGCCCATCCCTCTATATTGACGGATATGTCAGAGCGTATATATACGTCTTTGCTAGTCAAAGAGTTAAAGATCGCCGAAAAGTAAGTAGATCGAAGAGAAATATCGTTGGCGTCGATCGCGGATCGAAAGATTCTTTGAAGCTTTCTTTGGATTTAAAGCGACTGTCCAATTAGGCGCAACGTCACTGAAAGATACGTCGAAATTGCAGAGACGAGCGACGCGGAAGACCCAAACGATCGGGACAAAAGCAATGCAAATGCAATACGTTCGTCTCTAATAAGGAAGTTACAAGTAGGTTCTTATCGAATCTTCGATTCAGTTCCTTTGCGAGTTCACGAAGCAAAACGTCGTCGAGGGCTTCGTTTCAATTTTTGCCTCCGGCCGTCGCGCACGTGCGATTACGAGTTTACTTCAGTGTACATACTCGAGCCCGAGTTAATTCCTATGCTGCGTAATTCTGTCGACTTTCTAACGCGTATGACGCGTACTAATCCGTAAATCGTTGGTAAAAAAGAATCTTCTATTCTTTAAATAATTATTCAACTCGCCGTTTTTCACGGCGCGCGGATTGTCACATTGTGATGTGAAACGTCGAGTTACGCGGAGAAATGGAAATTTTTTTCGAACAACGATCTTTCGAGAAGGGAAAACACAAATATATCGATTTTTTGATTAACGTATCGAATATCAATAACACGGTGAATTACGATCTCTTCGTTACGATGCATAATTACTCCCAAAGCTTTAATAAATAAAATCAAGTGACCCATATGTTGTCAAGCTAAATGCTAGGATATTGATTGGACATATCATCTATTATTCGGTATTTTTTCCGATACAACGTACGACTTGCGCGCTACTGTTCGAAGTCTGGTTCGAAGTACGAAATGAAATTAACGAGTATTCGTTGTGATAGCGGCCGAATAGTTGCAAAGACTAATTTCGATATCGATATCGCGAGAGTATGTTTGTACGACAAATTCGATTCACCGATAATATATTTATATTATTAGATTATTTAATTTACTTATTTTGTATTATTATTTATTTTTAATTATTGTTTATTTACATATTTATAATTTATTATTATTCATTATTATTATTATTAGATTATATATTTAAATTATTATATAATACAAAATTTATTGGGGAGGGGTTCGACGTCGAACGATACGATACTGGCAAACGGAATGGAAGTCGCAAGAAAATAATATGAAGAATGTGGCGTATTAATTTTTAACATCGACATCGAGGAAAGGTAAGTATAAATTTATCATAGTGTTACTTTTATGATTAATAATTCGCTTGCTCTGACTGCTCCTATAATAGGCGTCCGATAGATATTTATTAATATATAAACATTAAATAATTATAAGTATATTATATATTTTTTATCTAAATTAGATTTATTAAATTTTGAATTATTAATATATTTTATATTATTATAATTTATAATATATTAATACATATATATGTGCTTATTATTTATATTTTATTTATATATATATATCATCATTATTATAAATTAATATTAAATATATTAATATTAAAAAATTTATAAATTATATGTATTATATACAATATTAATAAGCGTAGAGCGTTGTCTTAACCCTTTGCACTTTCAAGATACCTCTCAAGCGTCACGTACTAGGTGGCAACTCGAAAAAAAAAATTTTTTTGAGAATGGAAATCTAATTAATTGTTACATTCTCCATAGACTAGAAAAAAACAGAGAAACGAAAAGTCTTTCAAACACTCACAATTTATAACAATTTTAGTAGATCAGCTGAAAGGAGATTTTTGACGACCGTAAGATAGAGCTTCGCCGTCTAGCTCCAATTTCGAAGAAATCAGGCTAAATGGAGACCTTCGTGTGATTCTCACAGGCTCAAAAAGGGGTCTTAAGGTTTGTTCCTATCGAGAAAAACCAGATGGAAGACGCGAAACTATCTACAACTAGGAAACGTGTCCAGATAAACCATGGAAGCACCTTGGTGAACGTTTCATAAATTATCATACGAAACAAAAATACAGAGCGTGCCATTGGCAAATTCTATATACAAAGGTGTAAATATAGACAACGTATTAATATACAACGTAATAAAATAAAAAAAGCGCGAAGGGTTAATAATTGAGCCGTAGCTTTCGAATAGAACAGAAAGAAATTGGACGTGCGTTGAAAGTGATACGTTATGTTCGTTCGACTATTTGTAGGTTTCCAACACGGTAGCTGATAAATTAGTTTTCGTGACAATCGCAAAGTCGATTTCACTGATCGTTTTCAGGAAGGTAAAATAAATGTATCGACGATACTTTAATGGCACATTGGGAATGACACTGCTCGTAGATCATCGTTCGCTAACGCGTTGACCACTATGCAAATTTGGCAGCGCTTTACTCCTGGGACGAAACACGGAAATATCGTCTGTTGTTAGGACGTAATGATAAATTATCGCGTAGTAGTACCAAGTAATTTTGTAAACGATGCGTTCGTTCATTCTCGGACGCGACGTAAGATCGCCGAAGTTGGTAACAGAGAATGCGAGGAATCGATGAAAAATTTCAATCGGATTCTTTACGAGTCCTTTCACGAAATAAACTCGTTGTACAGCGTCGAGCGTCTATTTTTTTGATTAACTGCTACTGTCTCGACACTTTGCCAGCCGCTGTCACGTACGCGTGACTTCTTTTCGCCAGCGGTGATGCTATTTTATCATCATTTATAAGAATACAAAATACGAAGAATAAGACGAACAGAATAAGAAGATTTTTATAAGAATACATATAGCGTATAACGTATAATAACTGTACATGCGTTCCGCGTTATACGAATCCGTGTTGTACGAGTCACTTAAATTACATAAATTCACGAGCCGTTCACATAAACAGGCATAAAACATTACACTACAACAATTTTTAACGTACACAATTCAAAACGTATACAAATTTATCAACACATATTCTCTACTTTTTTCTTTTACAGATTTAATCGTTTCGTCAAACGAGCGGCTCGCATACAGTTTACTTGTGCATAAACATACACTTATACAGATGTAAAATAAATATTTAATACGTAAGAGTTAAAATATCTTTTATTTCTCTTCAAAGCAAATAAATAATGAAATTAATAGTGTTTTGTTATTCATTTTGCGTTAAATAAAAGAAACGGTTACACTTTTTTTGACATTTATTCACTGTCGGAACTTTCCATAATTAGATTCTAACGACAAACTGAGATCTGCTCTAAAAATGAGATTTCTCCGAAATTTGAGAAGCACATTGACGTTTAGCGTTACCAGCCAAAAGTTATATTAATTATTAGAACTAAAACGTAATAAAATCGCCGGATTCAATGTGTTAAAAAATAAATGTTGTTATTTTTGGAGGCCGCCTTCTTACTGTTCCTGACCACATTTTCATTTGTTTAATTACTTGTATACTTTGGATACTTGTCCATTGACTGAAACATTGTGCATCCGTTTGTGTACTTTAACTCGGTGCCCTTCGAGTAGTCAGTGGCGACATGGCGGCTTTCACCGTTTCGCTTGAACGAATAGTCTAGCAAAATCGGCGTCGAACTCAATGTGTTAACCGTTTGAGTGCCATGGGGCTTTGACGTTCCTCAATCAAAAATTGCCAAGCAGTGCGATAGCGCTTGTCTTATTCCCCTAAAGTCACGCTTCGCCCAAAACCGAGCGAGCCGCGATTGTCGGCTTTGCAGCCTAGAGCGCCGCCATTTTTCGAACAAAACGGAAAAAGCGAAAAATCGCTGCTTGGCACTCAAACGGTTACTGCGTTTTCCATTTGTTATTTATGCAAAGCAACGTTTTCTTACTGGCACATCCACTGGAAGAAACTTCGGAAACGTTCCCTCGCCTACTAAATCAGAGGTTGCCCTCTCCACCAAAGGAGAGGGTCGCCTTGGACCGTTAAAGCGAACTTAGCATAAAGTGACTCGCAGTTATCGACTCGTTCGATTAACCTACGTTCTCGAAGATGGCGTCGGTGAAAGTTAATACGAGTTGGAAAGTCAAAAGTCGAGTCTATTCTAAGATACTATTAACCTTCGCGAGTCCAGTTTCTTTTGGTAATTCTCGCGTGAATTACGAGCAATGAGTTACGCTCCATCGACCTTGACATAGTCGCGCGCGAGCCACACAGCTAGAGTGGAGAGATTTGCATTCGATATCAGAGCGTAGTATCGTTCTTAACTCGTTTCGTGCAGAGTGAGGCGTATGCGCCCAACGCTGAACCTTCCGTTCAAGCCATTATGAATGCTCATTGTAAAATGAAGAATTTTCAAAAAAATTATTATGCAGTCAACTATAGGCATTTTAATATTATACATTTTTTTACTGTGATTTGTTTTAACCGCACATATTGCGTTCTCATCAGTAATTTAATCGCGTGTCGTTGATGCGACAATTGCTGCTACGCTGAAGCTAGGCTTTATTCAGTTCAGTGAATTTTTAAAGTAAAATCAAACGGAGAAAATACGGTATGTGTGTATGATATTATTGTATTTAATCTTTGCCTAAACACAGCTGTAGTGAATGCACAGATTACATATTATATAATGTATAATATATACGGCTTACAAACCGAAAAATATAAAGCCTCGTATCTAAGAAAAAATCAGCTGTGAATCCGATTTCTGGTAATAATAACTGTACTCATTGTATCAACAAGATATTGGCATGAAATTAAAAATAGGAGGGTGACTTTAATTCAATAGGAAAGCGCTGAAAAATTTGTTACGAAAAAAATGGAAAGTGTTAGTTTCCAATCGGCAAGAAACTCTACTGTAAAATTTGTAATATTCTGTGATAGTTATTCAGATAAGTCCCATTTATGTTTACCATGTCAAAGTTCACCGCAATATGCCTTTCTAATTGTAAGCAGACTTGTAAGTAATAATATTAAACATATTAAACTTTATTCTTTATTTATTTAGACTTCATTAAAATGGTTGTGCAGGAGCTTGCAACTCGTCTAGTAGAGTAAATGTTCGACCGGGTATTTCCTAAAATAATTCTTCAACGAATAAATTTATTGCTGTGTTGTCTAATGCATATTAAAATATTTACCTTTTTCTTGCTGATTATGGTCTTGTACTAATAAAAAATTGTAAGGCGTACGTGAAAAACAAGTTTATTTAATCGTTAAATTGTGGGTCGCAAACGCTCTAAGCGGCCTGATCGGAAAGCCTTCAAAAAAACGGTCTGGCACGGAACGTGTTAACCTTTTCACTGCGACGCATTTTCCCAGCGAACCATCGATATAGATGGCGCGGTATTCACGTGCCAGTCGCTACGACTGGGTGTCCAGTGACTACTGATCAAAACGGTATCCGGAGATTCGACACCATTCTTAGGAGTTAAAAAAAGAATAATTGCGAATAAATTAAAAATATTCACTTCTCGATCTATTTTGAGTAGTTTTCTTAACTATTTTTAATTTACTTAATTCGCACGTTCTTTCGATAATAATTCGTGGAAAAAATGCAAAATCGATAAGGAGGAACGAATTCGTTTTGACAATTTTAACGTAATTATAGCTGTCACAGGATAAATCTCGTAACGTTAATTTTGATATAACTCTGTAACGCGCGTAACAGAGTAATGGAAAGAAACGTTTTAGGAAAAAGCCCATAAAAAAACCCAATTCGAGATACATGGGAAGACAATGACCAATGACAGAGATGAGTTCTAGCGGTACCTCGAATAAATCCATTTATTTAACCTATCTACGTTTCGGTCACGTACCTAAGGAATGGTGTGGCGACACCAAGATAATAGAAACAATGATATAGAAACAAATTCTGGTATGCAGTCGCTATGTTATACAGATCGATAAATTCCTTGTCGAAGCAATTAGTAAAACAGTAAAGGTGTTACGGTAAGAAAAACGTTGACGTCGTATATTTAAGGCTTTCGTATAAATCGATAGACTCTCCAGGGCGTACAGATACGCTTTTCGTGCATATTGACTGACTTGTAAGGTCGTACATGTACGCCTTTAGCAGCGACAGGATTAACTCGCAACTCGACGTTAATCTTCTTTCCATCGAACGCGATCAAGGTCGCAATTTGTATGCGCCGTTTCCATCTCAAACCCTTTTTCTCTTGTCCTTGCTGCTATTCGATCCGCGATAGGGACTTGCGTTACTCCAAGATCCCACGTGACCTCGCCCTCGATTACGCGCCAAAAGAACTGGGATTCGCCTCGCTTCAGCTCGATTTTCCAAGCGCGTCGGTGAGCTCGAACGGCCGGCCGACGCCAAAATTTAAGAACGTACGTCGAAATGCGATAATCGATGTTTTATTTCGAGCCAGAGCAGGCGTTCATCGCTGGGCTTTCGAGTGGGCGCGCGCTCTCGTCAGTATTCGAACATCGTTAGCCGCGCCGATCGAACGTAAAGTCGTTACGCAATTGAAAAATTCTTCGAGCGCGTGGATTTGCTTTTCGCTTGTTTCGCCGGCACGTTCCTTTTTTTTTCTGTCGTTCGAGCGAGCTTGAGCACCGTGAAAACTCGAGGAACCCCGGGTAAACTATTTTTCATCCGAACAATTGGGTTGGTAACTAAGTGATTGCGGATTTTGTCAATAGATGGTCTTAGCATATTCTTTTGTTTTGCCAACGTATTCGAAGCAACTAACCTACATTGTTTTTCTGGTTGCCTGGACTTCCATCTTTAATTTAGTAAGAAAATTGTATCAATTTGTTACTTGGTTTCGTTTTTATCCCAATTTAAAAATGGAATAACAAGACGCGCATTTCAGACATGGTTTACTGTATTATTTGCGAAAAGGCAAGAACGCATTGCAAGCACACAAGAAGTTATGTGACGTATATGGGAATGAAGCCTTCAAAAAAAGGCAGTGTCAAAATTGGTTCGTCAAATTTCGTTCTGGTGATTTTTCACTGAAAAATTCACAACGTTCTGGTCGTTCAGTTAAAGTTGATGAGACTCATATCAAAACCATTATCGATTGCAGATAAGCTCAATGTATCGCATACATGCATTCAAAGAAAATTGGAACAGCTTGGCTATGTCAAGAAACTCGATTTATGGGTGTCTCAGCTTAAGGAAATTCGCATCTGAGATTCGCTTCTGAAATGCAACGAAATTGATCCATTTCTGAAACAATTGATTACTGGCGACGAAAATTGGATAGATTATAACAACGTTAATCGGAAAAAAACGTGGGTAATGCAAGATGAACCAGTCCAGATGCCACCAAAAGCTGAGATTCGCCACAAAAAGATAATGCAGTTAGTTTGGTGGGATTATAAAAGAATTCTGCACTTCAAACTTTTACCAAAAAACCAAACGACTAATTCAAACGTATACGTTCAACAACTCTCCAAACTGAGCGACGTGGTTCAAGAAAAGAGGCCAGCTTTGGCAAATCGTAAGGGTGTTGTTTTCCAGGTGATAATGCAAAGCCTTGCACATCTTAGGTCACTCACCAAAGATTATCGAAAGTAGGTTGGGATGTGCTGTCACATCAACCATATAGGCCTGACTTTGCGCCTTCCGATTTCCATTTATTTCGTTCCATGCAGAACTTAAATGGTACAATTTTTATTGACGCTGATGATGTAAAATCACGTTTATTTCAGTTTTATGCTTGCAAAAGTCAGAAGCTTTATGAACATGGAATTATGACGCTGCCTGAAACATGGCGAAAGGTTGTCGACAAAAACGGATAATTCCTAGTTATTGAATTAAGTTATATTTTTAATCAACAATTTGTAATTTAGTTTCTTACTTAAAATCTGTAAACACTTAGTTGCCAACCCAATATTTTTCAGCGAAACAATTCTTGTCAGATTCCCCTCCTCGAGTTCGTGCTTCTCGATTCCTCGTTGCTATCTGGAATCTTTTCGAACCTTCCCGAATCCCTTCGTTCGGAATTCATGCGAACCTCGAGCTTGATAATCGGTGTTGCACTGCACGTAGTCGCGGCAGAAACGAGCTCGTATGCGTCTGGCTTTTTCATCAGGGCCAATGTTTGCCGTCTCGTTGCAAACTGGCGTGCGCTTGTTTGGCCTTCTTGTCGGAAGCTGTGTTTTTTATCGTGTTTGCAAGATGACAGGGCGAACACCATGCCTTTCTCTCTCTCTCTCTTTCTTTTACCTTCTAGGTAGCAGAGCCATACTCGAGTCTATATGTTTAGGACGCAGCCGCCGAGGGAAAAGGGAGACGTAACTCAGTAATAAGACAATTTTGGTATAAAATCGGTCGACTGAGTTACGCGACGCAGTAACGTAAATAAAACTGTCATTCGAGAGTAAGGTGCTGCATTGGTCGTGGCAGTATCCTGAGAAATGCACTTAAGCACGAAAGTTTAGCGGAATCTTATTGAGGAAAACGAGTGTGGCTGTCTGTGGGATGCGTGCCGCGGGCGTCGACGGCGCGAAGAAAGCCGTTTTCACCGCACACCGGTGTGTGAGGTTAGGTCCAGCCCGATAAAGCGCCTCTCCGCGATAAGAGCATGACTTTTTCAAGTAGAGGAAGCAGACCATCTTGACTTTATTCTCCCGACACGGGCCGAACGGAGGTTGATATTCAGCCGGTGTTCATCTAGCAAGCAGCCATTTTTTTTGTTTATGAAGAGAAGAAATGCTATTTCGCACACCAGCGGTGGACCGCGAATGCGGCGCAATTAAACTACTTCTAAAATCCTCTTTCCTGTGAGAAATATTGTACAGTCAATAGAAACCACCTCATAGTTTGACAAGTGACCGGCCATTTTCACCAGATTGTATTCGTCGCACTAATGCTGAGAGTTCAGTCAGCGGCCATTTTGTTGTTGTTTATAGTGGCTAGAAATGCTACTTAGGCACACCAACGGTGAATATCGAATGCAACGCAATTAAGCGACTCCTAAAATCCTCTAATCTTTGAGATATATTTCAGAGTCGATAGAACCTACTTCCTGGATTGACGAGTGACCGGCCGACTTTACCAAGTTGTATTCGTTACGCTACTGCTGAGAGTTTAGCCAGCGGCCATTCTTTGTTGGTGTTTATGAAGAGGAGAACTGCTATTTACGCACACCAGCGATAGATCGCGGACTCGACGTAATTATACTACACCTAAAATCCCCTACTCTGTAAGGTACATTTTAGAGTCGATAGAACCTACTTCCTGGATTGACAGGCGACCGGCGGTCTTCACCAGGTTGTCGTGGTACTGCCAGGAGTCTAGCCAGGGATCGCGTCTTTCGTCTAGTCAGAACACAGCGTTATCGCAATCCGCAGCAGTTAAGCGAGTGGATAATTGTGTTCACGCGTCGACGATCGGCTACGAACTGACGTAGGGTCGCTGTAAGACGCCTTGGTCGACCTAAATAAATAAAAAGAGGTAGCGTCGTAGTTCAATAAATTGTTGTTGTTGTCATATTGAGAGTAAATCAATTATAAAAATTCCTATGAAAATTCGTCTCGTTTCATTTTATTTTTGTTATTAAAAATCACTTATATGAACAAAAAAATGGCCTCTGGTGACTGAGTTGTCACGGTTAATGTTTCCACTTTAGAATGACACAAAATATTTATCGGTGTCTTCGCTGTGTTTAGGCAGTCGACGCGGTCGCATCTCGACCGAGATATGTCATACTTCGCGTTTCTCGAAACTTTTTCAAACGACGGTATATAGTCGTCTGACACTAAAAGGCTTAAACGATAAACCCTGCGGATTCGCGAGTATGGACCTGCCTGGAAACAACGATCAACATCGTTCGTGTACTCGCGTGTGCGCATCGATGTTTGCACGGCTCTCTTCGACCGCGAGATTATTACACGCAAAATAATCAACACGATAACGCGTGCAATAGCGCGTCGGCGCGTTTCGAATCTATCGTTCGGTTCAGATTCGATGGTTCTTCGTACCAGCTGCTTACGACGGCTTGGAAACGCCTTTGTTTTTGACGAGCCGTGTCATGGTGCGTGCGATGGGAATCCTCACGATCGTGTTTTCCTTAACACTTAACGGGCGGGCCACGTAAATTTACGTTTTTCCATTGTGACTTTCTAGGACCTAGCCACGTAGATTCACGTTTTTGAAATTTTTAGTATACTGCGTTACTTCTCATTTTGTGCACATTGGGTTATTTTTTCTTGGAATCATTACTTACAGTACTATCTGTCTGTTGATCCTACTGGACAGTATTGCTTTTCAGGAAATATTTTTGAGTAATTTCGTAACTGTAAAAATGGCAAGCACGAAAGAGTTTTCCGTGGAAGATGAGGAAATTTATGCGGATAACTTATCCCATATAGAAAGTGACGATGAATTGGAGAACTTCGACGAAGAAAGTGATATTTTCAGCGATGAGTGAAATAATTGCTTGCGGGAAAGAAATTGTGTGGAAGTTACTGTTTTCAGGATATAAATGAATTTCAGGAAAGTGAATTTGAAAGTAGTACTTTGAGCACAGGTGAATGAGAACCTCGAGACAAATTAATTGTGCCCATAATTATGAGATTGGTTTAAATCAAAATATAAAAAAAATGAGTTTGTCAGTTACTTCACACCACATTATTTTAAACTAAATTAATTCAATGTAGTTTTTACGATATTGTCAAAAACGAACCATTTCATTGGTTTCATTTCACTGGTTGCTATTTCAACATTATATGGAATTTATTTAGTGTCAATTATGAAAGTGGTCTTAGTCAAAAATTAAAGAAAATTGAATTCATCAATTATTATAAATCGGCCAACGACAATAACGATGGTAACACATTTTTTGAACGAAAAACGCAAATTCACTCTTGCGGATTTATGAAAAACGAACCGTTATATTGTGCCATTATAATATGGAATTTATACAATTTATTTTGAAAGTGCAATAATTCAGTTGAGCTCTTCCGAAGTAATTATCGGCGGAAAGATAATTAATATATTTTACCACTATGTCAACAGATAGCGGGACAGGTAAGTTGATGACACCGTACTTATTATGTGAATATGTTAATTATTCGGATATAATGTGATTTGCAGATATAGACCGGTAACGCGAGAAAAAGATAATTATGTGTTTATTACCTTACATCCCTCCACTTTTTCAGGAACATTTTAAGAATCTCAAAACTCATAATGATAAAAGCCTAAAATGATAAAAATGGATTACTTTTTAAAAATATTTAATAAATGTTCATGAATTATTTTATTAATAAAGACTAATAAAATTCTAAACTAAATATAGCATATTGTAAAAATAGCATAGTGTAAAGTGCATAGTGTAAAAATATTTTTTAATTTATTCAAACGTAATCCATTAAATATCTCGAAACAAGAAATATATGATTTAGACCACTTTCATATTTATAGGTACAATTAAACAAATTAGAACTTTTTCTTGGTTCTTCTGATGTAAAAAAAATTATAAGAAATAGTGTTGACTTAATAAAACTGCAACGGCTTAAAACCATATATACACGTGTATTTAATTCCCCTACAAAATGCCCGGAAATCGAGAAACGCAGAGCAGATTCGAACCGTCCGTTAAGTGTTAACACTATGACGTCCGATGTCATCAGGTTGGTGTCGTGCGTAAAACGATCGGGCAAATGCCGGTGATACCGCTGTGATGCCGTGTTCAAAGCTATCGAACAAACGCCAGTAGCGCTTGTATTATATTTAAATAACAATAAGTTACCGAACAATTAGCAAGTTTTCTGTTCTTATAAGAACTTGTACCCTTTGATAATGGCAAACGAAGGAGAAGGCACTTGAAGAAGAGCTTGTTTGATGTTCCAATTGAATTTGAAGATTGCGAAGAAAAAGAAGACATTGCGTCTTCAAAAAACCAAAGACAACCGAAATAATCCCGACTAGACATGCGAACGGCATAGTGTCAATAGATATTCGGGACCTCAGTCCAGAATAAGACTCAGATGTGATAAAGAACGTGATATTTCACGAAAAATTACGATCACCCATGCGTAAAGCCGATATTCGATTTACTCTATTCCCGTATAAAATAAGTAAAGAAATCGTGAAGTGCACTGATCGAAGGAATGGAAACGACTGTTCTTTATCGAGAGAAAGTTTTCCGAGTTTTCGTACGTAAGATGGTTCGATGGTTCGGGGGAGGGGGATGCGAGGAACGTTTGTCGTGCAGCTTGAGACGACATCTATAGAACGGCTTTGACGGTCTCGGTTAAGTCACCATACGATATGCGTCCGCTACTTTTTGATGTTTTTTCCTTTGAAAAATCGAGCCGTTTCTCTCGACTCCGTCAACGATGCGTCGAGTACTAGTTTCTGATAACGCAGGTGTGCGGGATAATCAAAAGGATCTTTCGATACGTTAGGAGAAATTATTACGGATTTAACGCTTACCGCGACGTTGGAAAATTTTCGTTAATGCTATAAATGTAAATAAATTATTAGGAATATAAAGAATATTAAACCTTTTTCATAAGTAAAATAGCCTAGCGATTTTCGCATGAAATTAGGCAATTCTGCCTAATATGAAATTTAGGACCCTCGAATGTAGGATTACAAGCGGTGAAGTAATAATAACGTACCGAATACAGCCTTGATGATACCGTCGAAACCGATCAGTTTGTAAAATGAGTAATTACTTCGTGTTCATCGACAAACCTAATTATTAGATCGATTCCTATTCAAATTCACACACGTTTAATTTAACTAGGGAAGGATTCGTAGTACCTAAACTGCTTCAATGACGGACGGAATGGGTCTGAGCCCCTTTAAATG
>JAITYT010000272.1:135749-156050 GCA_025433975.1 Liostenogaster flavolineata | reverse complement strand
GTCCCAAGAGGCCCACACGCCATCTATATTGAAAGGGGACAGTCGACAACAGAGCGTAAAACTCAACAACTTCAAAGTTACAAATTGAATTAATTATAATAAAATTATTTAACCTCGTAAATTTTTTAATTTGGATATCTAAGTTTATAATCGTTGATTTTCCTGTCATAAATTTTTGATGCTTAAGAAAACAATTCGGCCGACAGAAGGTTACAGATCGACACGTTTCGTAGCTGAAAAAATTCGCTTCGGATGTGATAAGACGATAGATTTAAGTATTGGACTAATGGATAGGTTAAAAAATAGTACGACGAAAGATATATCGCGTGAAACGGCGACCCGTTAGCGAAACGAGTATCCGTTTAACCTTGTTCGTGTTGCATCCGATATCAAGCGGGCCGATTGGCGCTATCCGACAATTTGCATATAATTTCACGTCACGTTATGCGTAAAGATATCTCAGCGTTATACGCCCGCTAAACGAAAATTATAGACTGCTAATTGCTCGTAGAAAACCGCAATGGGTTCGCCTCAGTGGTGATCAACCGATGCGCCGCGAACGAGGCCGTGCATCTAAAATTGACCGAAAGGGAAAAATCGCGTCGAAAAGTATCGATCGACGAACCGACAATGGCGCCGCGAATTCGATGAATAATCGCGCGGGAGCGTGGGAGTAAGGAAAAGGACGACGCCGAACGACGAGATTACGAACAATGCAAAATAATACGCGCGTGATAGTTTTGTAGAAATTCATTAACGCTTCCTAACTTTCAATGCGTTAATTATGACGATATCGCCTCGATGATTTTACGGCTCCTATAGGGACATGGAGCGATATTCGCGCGGCATTCAACGCGTTAAATGGATTAGAATCGAGTCGAATGCGTTCGGAGGGTGATTTCCTCCCCTGCCATCTCTTCCCCCACCTTCCCCCTTTCTATCGCCCTTTCTTTTTTTTCAAATTCACATCGTATTACGCGGGGGGTTGATACGAGTACAACGCCGACTTTTTTTTCCCCGGCTATAGAGCGCTCGTAGCCGTAAGGGGGCATCCAGGGACGGGAAAGAACGTCGTTATACGGCTCGCAGTGATTACGGACGAAGGACCGTAGTCGCGTATAACGAGCGACGACGATTCTCAGTCACCGAAACTCGCTGAACGCTTCGCCGTGCGGGAGACGCCTGGAAAAATTGCAGCACGTACGATTAAATAATTAACGAGTTTCTGAGTAGGAATCGCGACCCCTCTTGGCTCCTGCGCTGCGCGCGCTTTCCGCCACCACCTCGGTACGCCTCGCGTTCGACATACGTGGATCTTTGCACGATGGCAGAGGCTATCGTGCGAGAGAGTATCGCATCAAAATTTCATTCCTTCGTGACTGACCCCCGTACGCGTTAACGCCTGTATTGTTCCGCTCCCATCGACCAACTACGGTCGCTTAATTAGTTATACGATAAGTATCTCTACGGTGGTCGAGCTTATAGATTGTGATCAAACGTTTATCGTACGTGTTTGGATCGTTCGAACTACCATTTCACCTCTGGAGTATTTTTTCTCAAGGGATTTTTTCCGATTTTGGCACTGAGAGCGCCTATAAGCGCTTATCCCATTGTGGACGCCTGAGACTGAAGGCGCCTAAAGGCGCTCGACGCAGTTTAGCTTTCCGACATATAACACATCACTTAATAAGTCTCCGTTCTGACAGACATATGGTAAAACTGTTGAGAGACCCATATGATTTCTGGATAGAACCAATTCTTCAAACGATAAGTGGCAAAATTTTATGATATTCTGACAATTGGTTTAGAGATGAAATTCGATTTATTCGAAATTAGATTAGAGAATTTCGACAATAGATGAGAAGAATTTCGTGTGTCGATTAAACATTGTTTTTTGATGGGGAAATATACTGTTGAAGCCAAACAGTGGCTTGATAAGCGTTAGGAAGATTCTGCACCAGAGAAATCGATTATTATTGACTGGTATGCTGAATTTAAACGTGCTCGTACAAACACTGATGATGCTGAACGCTCTGGTCGCCTAAATTCGGTATTTGTTTCGAAAAACATTTAAAAAATCCACAAAATAGTTTCAAAAGACCGTGAAGCGAAGCTGTGTGAGATAGCTGACACCTTAAAGATATCAGAAGGTAGCGTGTTTACAATTTTACACGAAAATATAAGCATGCGTAAGTGGCTTTCGAAGCGAGTGCTGTATTTGCTTACACCAGCCCAAAATCAACAAAGTGCCGACGATTCCTTGAGTCGTTATGTGACAATGGATGAAACATGGACTGCACACCTGAATCAAAAGATCGTCAGCTGAGTGGACAGCAGTCGGTAAAAGTCGTCCAAAGCGAGCAAAAACTCAAAGTTCAGCTGACAAGATTATAGCATTTTTTTTGGGACGCGCATGGTATTTTGTTCATCGACTATCTTGAGAAAGGTAAAACTATCAATAGCGAGTTACATGGCGTTATTGAATCGATTGAGTGTAGAAATCAAGAAAAAAAGGTTCACGCATGCTAAAGAAAAAAGTGCCGTTTCACCAAAACAATGCCCCGCGTCACAAGTCGATTAAAACGATGGTTATATTTAATGAATTACGCTTCGGATTACTTTCCCATCCACCGTACTCTCGAGACTTGGCCTTCGACTACTAGCTTTTAGCAAAAATTAAAAAGATGCTCCAGGGAAAGAAATTTGGCTCAAATGAAGAAGTAATTGCCGAAACTGAGGTCTATTTTGAGAGCAAAGACAATTCGTTTTATAAAAAAGGCATCGCAAAGATAAAGGAGCGTTAAAATGAACGCATCACTCTTAAAGAGGAGTATGTTGATGAATAAAGTCGAATTTTTAAACAAAAATTTGTTTTTCTTAGTTAAACCGGAGACTTATTGAGTGATGTGTAACAAGTATGTAACTGGAAGAAATTTATTTTTTTTATAAATTTCATTGACACTTAATAAGACAAGTTTTACGCGAATATCGCTCAAATAGAATACACGAATATAAATCTCAATAATTAGTCTTTCTGCTAGACACAAAGGCATTTTCCGTCTCCATGCATAAAAAATGCTGCAATTTGGAAAAACGCAAAGCGCAAATGTTTAGTGTGTCGAAAACATAACGAAAGAAGTGAGACGCATTACGAGTGTGAGAAATCTAAGTTTCGAATTATATCGCTCTTTACTAGATTATAGGATATAATGTGAAAAAAGCCCTACGTTAACATTAAATTTTTAATATTTTTAGTATCGATTCGGTTTGGAATATAAAAAAGTAATTAATATTGTTTTTACGTAGTGAAATTCAATTTTGCGATTATTGAAATATGTTTTTATAGAAACGCATCTCTAACCAAAATTTCGCCGTATGGTGCGGCTGATGCGTCTCAAAGTCTGCCATAATCAGGAAAGTTAATTCGTTTCGCCTTTATGTTAGCATATAGTATCTCCGTTCATCGATAAATATCGAAGGGTGAGAGACGATCGAGTATACACGCGTTTTTATGAGATTCGAGAAGCGAAAAATTCATGGTTATGACGCCGAAACACGAATTTAATGCCGCGAAAAAATGTGCAAATCGAATAATTTCAACATCAATAAAAATCACAATCAACGTATGTTATTCCGATTTTCGAACGATAACCGAAAGATTACCCGTTTTTCAGGGGGTTCCCCATGTGTTTTCACGCGGTGCGCTAAATTTATTTCCGTGACGTAAATCGCGATCGTATCAACGTTAGTAACCCATAAAAACATTTCATTCTCCGGGAGGCCCGGAATTGGTCGGTTTTTACCGCTGTTCTTGTACGCATTTCGTCTGTTATTACGCGCAATATAATGGATCGCATAAATCGATGATGATATCGATCGCTGAAAGAAATATTTAAGTGTAATAATAATCTATTAACGGTCACGTATCGCGAATATCGTTTGCATTTCAATGTACGCAATGAACGCGCCGTACTATCATTTATATTTTGACGTTACCGTAGACCGATAGTTTATAGTCAGCTTTCCGGATCGTATGAAACACGAGTTAAAAACCGACGAAAAAAATTAATGGCTTCGTAAGAAAAAAGTGGTATGTTTCTCTTGCCTAGTATTAAATGGTGTGAAATGTTTGTTACCACGATGAAGTTTTGGGAAAAAATAATATCTAGAAAACCAAGGAACGTTATAAAAATGCGAAAACGTATAAAAAAAAATGAGATACTCTTTGTCTCTTCTTAAATGAATTGCTTTTTAAATAATATATTCGTTTTATTGAATTGACGTATTTCTTTGTGAAAAAAGCTTTGCATCATTTTCTTCTTTTATCACGATAATTACATCTGTTTATAACATGAAATGCGCGACGTGTTCCATGCTAGATGATAAGCGTGAATTTTATTTTCGGTGATTATTCTAATCTAGAGAAATCTCTAGAGAGTATTTTATGAAAATAGGTGGGTTCTTTAATTTACGAAGTATGAAAGGGTAAACGAATTATATATTTCCAAATTCCATAAAAACGTAGAAGACTAACCCAAACTCTATTACCTTTGAAAATTTATATGATCCTCCTTCCAGTTACGCATTTAAAATACCCTTCAGAGTCTTTCTCGAAGTAAAAAATTCCCCAATGTAATTATTTTCTGACAAGGAAAGCCCTTAAAGCGTAAATTGCTGATTTAGATGAAATCTATGTATGATGTAGTTTGCATACAAATATTTGTCGCGTATTTTTTATCTGTAAACTTTCGTGTTTAAAAAATAGACACTGCCCTTAAAATTGGAGTAAACATTTTATTTGGTCGAACATTCGTGCTTTGAAAACATCGATTATGGCTCTTTTCGATTGTGTAAAGAAAGACCACGAGCAAAAATTTCAACTCCTGATGAATTTAGAATTTTTACGGTGGCTTAGAAACTAGCGAAGGAACGAAATGTCGATGTTACCAGCTTTAAAACTTTTTCCAAATTTATCGATGTACGAAATACGAACCTGAAGAACAAAATTTGGTATGAGGACTCGGATTGAAGTATCGTGCAACCAAAGTAAATATTAAAAGTTTACAAAAGTTATCTAAAAATCACGTTTATGTAATCTCCAGGGTTGATTACGCCTCAGTGGCAGCTATGGCGCATATTTTCTAGATCAGGAGAGTCAGTAGAATGATTCAAGCTGATAAAATTCGATAATGACATTTTTACCAAAACCGTGAAAATGCTAAGCCATATCTCTTAAAAAATTATGAAAAAATGAAAGTTTAAAATTTTAACATTTTATACATTTTTTCAAAGGATTCTGTCAGGCTAAGTACGAATTTGTAGTTTAAAATTCGACCCGAGTATTTATTTTCAAGTATCACTCGATTTAATTTAATTTTTATTATTAATAAATATTCAATAATCACGTTTATGTGCTCTTTTGAACTTACGTAGTTCAATGACATCTATAACACATGTTTCCTTGATCGAATTTCTTTGTCGTACAGCTCAAAATCGCATGAATTTCAAGTCAATAGCTAAAATAAATTAAAAGTTGCACAATCAAATCAATCCAAATATGCATGTGTCTTTTATAATTGTTTCTACTTTTATACCAAATAAACAAAAATACATAAAACAGATAAATCAATTAAAAAAATATACTAAAATGAAGATTTATTTTATACTACACTTCTAAATTTATTCTTTATGTACACGCAAAATCGAATTTTGTATTTGTCTTAATTGCGAGTGCAAATATTTAACTCTATCCTTGAAATTTGATTATCAGTAATTTCTCAATTAACAAAAAACTTATACATGATAGAGTCTTGACTTTAATATTGCATCGTAGAAAGAAAAGAAACACTTATAAGTTCATCAATAATGGCGGGCAAATGTTATGAATTTAATGATTTAAAAGGATCACAATGGAATATTTTTACGTATTGACGAGCAAGAATCTTTCAATGTTTCCAGTAAAAAAGTCTTACAGTGATTCTACTTTGTTACGTACGAAAATATCGACTGTGAATTGATATTTAATGTATGAATTTATTGTGATTGCAAAAACCTACGCGCATGATCGTTCGAGCATCAAAACAGTTCACTTTTTATTTTAGAAGTTTATTTTAGTGTAAAAGCAAAGAGCGATCTAATTCCATTAATAATTTGCAAACAAGACCGACTTTATTGGTTTAATAAATAAGATAAGAATTTATTCTACTTTGCAATTTACGATAAATTCTATTTTTAATATAAATTGATTTTTGAGAGGAGTTTATGGCAATAAGAACCCGCACATGTGATCGTTCAAATATCAAAACGATTTATTTTTAATTAATTGTAAAAATTTCGGCCGAATAACATTAATGATCGATGAACAATCGCGATAAATTGAGCAACTTCGCGAGAGTACTTACTTGGATTTCAGACGATTGGAGAGGAGGATGAAAATCAAGATCTGCTGTATCTGCCTTCGCATTGTGGATTCGAGGCGTGTGCTCCAGCCTTATTATCCACTATTTCGACGGAATCATGTACGAGGTTAGACTTGTTCTGATTGAAGTATGCTTTGTGGGAGCCAGTCTGAAGCGGGGGAATGCGATTTTTGGTTTCTAAATTTATTAGTTTTCCAGAGCGTGTTGTCGTTTATTTTCAGATTCTTTAGCTTGCTTTCTCATATTTTGGTTTTGATCTTGCGAATTGATCGATGTGTTTTGATCATTAGCGTTTTCAAGCAGTACTTTTTTATTTTATTCTTTTCTTTTGTACTATTTTATTCTTTTCTTTTAATCAAGAGGCCGATGCCTTTACGCTCTCTGGTTGCGAATAACCAGGGAAGTGTGGGATTTCCTGAGTCGAATTACTCACTAAATCAGGAATGGGCATTGTTTTGGATCGGGGGTTACTCTGTAGAAGCGAAGATTAGCGGAGAGCCATAAATTTTAAAATAATTGCATTCATTAGTTAACTCTGTATTTCAAAAAAGATATAAAACGAATCATTAAAATCAATAAATGTAAATTAAATAAAATAGTGGCAGTTTTATTTGTTATATTTATTGTGCTAATTCCATATAATCTATATCAGTTTAACCCCTTCCCATATTTTAATCTGACTCATTATAAAGATTTTGGCCTAAACATGAATATCACGAGCCAGGCTTTTAAACAGAAAATCGGTCGCCAAAAAGAATTTTCTGATAATGAAATTGCTGATAGTAATGAACAAACTTCGAACCTTGAACCTAAACTGACTTCTCTTAGTTTTTGCCAGGTCATCAAAGATGTATGTGGCCTGGCGCTATCATAGTGGAAGGCAATTTCATTTCTTTTGGCCAATTCTAGCCGTTATTCCTCGATTGCTTGTGATTCGATCGTGTTAGTTGTTGACGGTAGAGATTCGAATCAATCGTTTCACCAGAGAGCAAGACTTCATAATTCACAATTCTCCGTCCAATCCCACCAAATGTTCAGTATTACCTTAGTTGGCGTCAATCCGGGCTTTGCAGTCGTCTCTGGGTGTTCATCTCGCTTTGTCCACGATCTCATATATAGATATGAGAATAATATTCTCATATCTAATCCATTTTTTGTCATTTGTGATTAATCTTTTCAAAAATGGCTCGATTTGGTTTCGTTCCTTCAATATTTCGCCTATCGAAACACGGCCCAACACACGTCGTGAATTCATATGACACCCAAACTTCGAGCTTCTTTTCGTATCCAGCTTTTCTCAAATGGCTCAAAACTGTTTTATAGTCGATCTTTGTCTCCTGGGCGACGCTACGACTGCTAACATGCCGATCAACTTCGACCAATTTTGTGATTTTTTCGACATTTTCGACGACGGGCTTGCCCGTGCGAGGTGTATCTTTAACATAAAAAATACTTGAACGGAATCAACGAAACCAGAATCACGTAATTGGCTGTTAAAGTATCGGGACCATAAATACCATTCGCAATATTAGCCGCCTGGCATGCATTTTCGCTTTTATCAAAGAAAACCTGTAAAAATGTATCAAATTTTCTTTTTGTTAACATCTATTTTTAATACCCTGTAACTCACAACTGATTAAACCAAGCAGAAAACAGCAAAAAAGTTTATGTAGTGCAAAATGGCATCTTTCTAACGAGCATAAATCTAAAATTGTTTGATCGATATTTCACGAGATATCGATCACTACAGCCATCTACCGAGAAAATAATGGATTTCTTTTTCCGCAACCCTATATTAGATCTACCGGAAAGTAATCAAACTCAGATAATGATATCCTGAAGACGATGGTGGATTCAGATCCTCGTCAAACAATTGAGGAATTATCATTGAAGATCTGCTGTCCGTGGTCTACAGTTCAGGATCGTCTTCGTCGCATAGGAGAATTGTATAGGCAAGGAATTTGAGTTGACGGAAACGGCGCTCGATCAACGACGTACCATTTGCGCGTTTCTTTTGTCTCGGTAAGAAGCCGGTCCGTTTTTGCGACGAATTGTAACCGGAGATGAGAAGTGGGTGCTATGCAATAATCCTGTACAAAAAAGACAATGGCTTTCTTCCGGAAAAGCACCTGTTCGACACCTCTACCATCACTAACAATAGAGAAGATCCTTGTTTATGAGTCATGGGATTTTTCTAGAATCATACACTATGAATTGCTCGAACCTGGTCAGATCGTTGCAACGACAGTGTATTGCGAACATCCCGAGCGAACGAAACAAGAGCTCATAAAAAACTATCTGTTTTGGTCAATAATAAAAAAAGAATCCTTCGACATGATAACGCGAGGCCTCACTCTGCAAAAATAACACAGGAAAAAATAAAGGAGCTTGGATTGAAACTTTTACCTCATCGACCCTATTTATCAGATCTTGCGCCATTGGAGTACCACCTTTTTAAATCATTAGAGCGTACATTAAGAGGTAAACAATTTAAAAATGTTGGAGAAGTGAAAACGCACTTAAGAAAATTTTTCAATGAAAAATCGAAAGACTTTTTATATGAAGAAAATCGAATGATTGCCTTTACGCTGGAGAAAAGTGTTAAAAATGATGGAAATTATTTTGTTGATTAGTATTTAAGATTTCGTTAATAAATAAATGTTATACGCCAGCAAAAAAATGGATTATTTTTCGGTCCCCCTAATATCGTATATAGAGAATTCTGACCATCAATGTTACGAGGGTAACTTGTCAGCCAAATCTGATCAGAAGAGATTCCTGCGGGTTCCCAGTGACACTAGCGTCCATCAGGATACCAAGGTATCTAGCGGACGCCACAATCTCAATTTCCACTCTCTCGCACTTTCACGAGGGACCTTTGTGAATTTTTTCCCCCGCCAGGACAACAATTCGTGTCTTGGCGGACTTCATCCCGAGCTTTACCAAATCCATCCAAGAACAGGCACTCGCGATCACCTAATCCAGGCTTGCCTAAACGGCCACCAGATCTCGGCCGTCACAACTTAACCCAGGAACGCCACACAGGCCACACCCGGTACCTCATCAACAGGTAAGTTTCTCTAGGTCGCTGTTAGGCAAGAGGATAGCTTGGCTATGAATGAATTAACAAGGAAGTTCATGTTTCCGATATTGCAAGTTTCATTCAGTTTTGTCCAACTGGCCATAAGGGTTTTGAAGATGGTCTATGAACGTCTGGTCAAAGCTGGTACTATCTGCAGAGAGTGGAAGATTGTGGTTTGTGTTTTGTTTTGAGTTATGGTTTCTTGCTACAGTATAGGATAGTCTGGGGTTTACGTAAGAAGCAGAAGTGGAATTTGCGGCGAAGTGAATTCGGGCGAGTGTGCGAGGGAAAGAAGACGCCTTTAGGGGTGAAATCGTGGTTGTGTTTGAAGGCTTGTGGTTGATGTGAGGATGGGTGCATGTAACGGATTGGATGCGTCTTCATTTTCTAGCTTAGATAGTTTAATAAAGCTAAGCATTTGCTATAGTTCGCTGGATGAGCACCGCTACAACTTGCTGGAGTAATACTGGAGTATCTTAATTATTTTACTTTAATAGACGGACAAACAATAATTTTCATCGGCTGTATTGCGTCAGAACCTTCGTTACTTTTCAAACGCTCGCTCGTATCACGGGGACTTTACGTGCAGCGGCTGATGATGAAGTTTATTCGATTGACTATGATACGAATTCTTGTCCCAAGTGACAATATGCGCACTGACCAAAGAAATATCGAAAAAGAGAATAAGAATATTTGTAAGTTGAACTTTAGAATAAAAAAAGTCTTTAATTTCGATTAATGATTATTTCAGTAAAAATAACTAACTACCGAGACTATCGCTATTTTCATAGATGAAAGATCAAATAAATAGAGCGTATGGCTTGACTGACGTGAACGGAATGAATCTTTTTTTGTCGTTGTTAGGTCTTCTATCCACTCCATAAACTCTCCATGACGACGTTCTAATAAACGAAGAAATATCTTAACAAAGTGTATTTACAATATGTACACTTGATATAGCGTAAGCGTGATAATCATGTTATAGGAGAGGAAAAAATTCTTTCAGGAAATTCTGGAAGATCATTCGATGAAATAGCGAGTCACTATTTAATCATAAGTGGAATGTTCTTGTACGAAGCGTTTTCTCATTGCGTCGTTAACGAGCGAACGATCAAGGGTACTTGTGCGCGTCAAGGATCGCGACGAATTACTTCACCTTTTCATCGTGTCGCAGCCTTATCTAGCGCTTATTTAATATAAAGAGCTGTCACAACGATTTAAAAATAATTTAACATAGAATTCAATCGGGTCGGACTGATTTTTTTCTTCGTTTTTAGTCACAAAAGTAGTGACAAAATATCTGATGCTTTCGCACATCTTACCAATATTCGATATCTATCTCGCTCTATATCGTTCGATATCAATGTGATTTTTTATTCTTTTCTTCCGGTTGTTCTTCGGTTGTTATTCGCAAAAATATATAAATCTTTTCCTTTGTGTAAATTCAACAAATTTTCTGCACCGGCAAGTTATTAGTGAAATAATACGCGAGGTATAACAAACGTGTCATATTTTGAATGCATTATACTGCGAATAAAAGCTGGATAAATTAAAAATTTAAGAATTTACGAACGACTGGCTATTATCGTATACATTTTTAGAGTTACTTTAATAAAACATGGATTGGATACATCTGTTCCACTTCTCGGATACTTCGAAAGCAAAGTTTTATCGGATTAGATACGACGCGTGTAGCAGTTGCTTCGCTCGTCACTGCATTTTTCGAGGGAAAAATTAAATTTAATTAAAATATGAAACTATGGAAACCAATATTGCCACGTATATACCAAGCAACAATAGATAAATGTCACGTTAAAAGAGACATTGTATTTTATCGAAAAATACTGAAAGAACGTGATATTTCGCTAGGCTTTACGTAGCATATTTTTTCTAAGAGAAGGAAGAGATTCGATTCGATTATTTTCTTTTGTAACACGTTATTTGAAAAGTTCTCTTTTCGACAGCAATACATTACGAGACGTTACTGCAACTGCCTATTCTAAAATCACGAATGTAATCAAATTTGATTCACTTCAAATTGGAACTATTCGTAGAAGCGGAAGACTTACAGATTAGACGTTTCACGAGGTTTTTAAACAAATTGTTGTAAATCTCTTTTTCCTTGCGTTGAGCCTTTCAAAGCATTTCAAAATCGATTAAAAAATGCTGAAAAAGTTTACCTAGCTGATGCACGTTTATGCGAATTTAAATAAAGATAAACTCATTACATAAATAACTCTTATGAGAATTAACTATACCGATATATTTCGCAAAGAATACAACTAAATATTTTCTTTCACAAAGAAAACTTTTGGATTTTCCTATTATACGGCGATTTTAATTGTAAAAAAATCAAACTGTTTTATTCCATAGTTTGCACGGTGCTCAATTAAACCATGGAAGACATACTTACACTATATTCATAATAAAAGGGATCCAAAGGATAATAGACGCGCAGTCCGAATAAGCATCAAATATCTCATAGGAGTGGAAACGAATTGTATGATGCAAAGCAACAGAATATCGAATTCTCGTTAGCATTAAACGAAAGTTTTACATGTCTGCAACAGAGATCCCCATCGCGTTGTTTTGCCCACCGAGGCTCAAACTTAATCACATACCGAGTCGATTTTTCTATTCATCTAGAAACGAATCGTTCGTGGCTGACGCTAATTCAAACGAAAGTTCTTCAATCGTACATGCGATGTCCATAAAAATAAAAAAAAAGAGAGAGGAGTATCCTCGTACCCATGACACAATTCCGTCAGAACAAAATCGCTTTATAGGTATCATACGATATTGTACGGTATAGCGCACTTTCATAACGATAGATGAAAAATATTACGCGACGCAAGGTGCGAAATCGTACGAAAAATCACTAGTTCTAGCGACAGAATTCGCCAACGGACCGACGAATCGATCGAAGTGCCTCAACTCGTTCATGCCGGCGTGCGTCACCAGTGGGTCGCACTTGAACATTCGGCCAAATGCTGCAAACAAAATCAAAACGCAGCAATAAAAAATGTAGTTTTTTTAGTAACTAGAAAAAATAGCTATGTAGTTGAAAATGTAAATAATGGAAATTTAACGTATATTAATAGAAAAAAGTAAGATTCGCTTTATTTTATCTTAACATTATAAACATAACTTAAATTCTAAATAGAAAAAAATAGCACGCATGTACGCAGGACTCCGTCTCTCCTTCTTCTAAAAGATAGTGCTCGTCCGGAAATAACGATAACAATTTTATTGTCTGTACATAAAGCGGTGTAATTTCGCTCAATACTCGGAGAGGAATGCTCCTGAGCGTGTCGAGACTCGTATATGTAAAGTCAAGAAACAATTGCCGATTGCCCTTAGTTTTAGCGTGCACAAGCACCGCCGAACCTAACAGATATCCTGAAATATCACTTCATGCTCGTCTTTTTGAGATATTTACAAGGTGTACAAATTTTCTTCTGCCGTTTTCGACTGATGGCTGTAGCGGCAAGTGCTCGTCGAAGTAGATAAATTAAAAATATCACACAGTAAGCTTGGACATCTGTCAAAATAACAACAGTTTTAATACATCAGTAAATTTGAGTTTGCATTATAAATTTATTCTCGATCGGAGGTGTCAGTTTTCTACCCCAATCTCTCGTCATTTGCGAGATATTTGATTTTTTGCTTCCAGATGAATAAAACTGTGACTGAGGCTCATCGAATGCTCTCAAGTACTTATAGTGAGACTGCTTTTAGTAAAAAAAAAAAAAACAAGTCGTGAGTGTTTCAATGCTTCAGGAGCGGTACTTTTGGCGTCGAAACAGCCATAGCGGTGGAAGAGGAAAAAATTTCAAAGATTCCGAATTGGAGGTATTGCTTAATGAAGAATTGCAAAGGCATTGGGACTTAACGAGCTATTTCAAAATGCCTCAAAGCCATGGGAATGTTTCGGAAGCAAGGAAATTCGATTCCGTACGAGTTGAAACCGAAAGATGTTGAACGATGTTTCTTTGCTTGTCAACAGCTGCTTCAAAGATAGAATCGGGAGGGGTTTCTACATCGAATTGCGACCAGCGACGAAAAACGGGACCACTAGGATAATCCCAAGCGCAGAAAATCATGAAGAATGTTTGGATATGCCTCCATGTCGACGGCTAGACCGAATATTCACGGCACCAAAGTTATGTTCTGTGTTTGGTGAAACTAGCTCGATGTGGTGTAATATGAGTTGTTGAAACCGAATAAAACCATCACAGGAGTCTGGTATCGAACGCAACTGATGCGTTTCAGCTGAGCATTGAAGGAGAAACGACCTCGATACCAAAGGAAACATGACAAAGTTATCCTCTAGCTTGACAATGCTCAGCTACATGTCGCAAGACTGTTAAAATATACTTGGAAACGCTGAAATGGGATATCTTACCCCACCCGTTGTACACTCCAGACGTTGCTCCTCCCGACAACCATTTGTTTCGATCGATGGCACACGGTCTGGCTAATCAGCATTTCCACTCTTGCGAAGTCAAAAAATGGATCGTTTTTTCGAGATGGTATCCGAAAATTAGCAGAAAGATAAAAAAAAGTAATGGCTTGCGACCGACAGTACTTTTATTCGTAAATATGTAATCACTTTTTATCAGTAAACCCTGAAATTTTGGAGTAAAAATTACAAAAGCAAAAAATCCAGAAGTTCTACACCAATGGAATAATAGTTCTATCCCAAAAATAGCAAAAAGTTGTAGATCAAAATGGAACATACTTAGTTCGATAAAGTTCATTCAAACATAAGAAAAATGTTGGGTGAAATTTACTGCTAAAATCCGCGATACCTTTTCCCCAACCCAATATAATGTCGCGAATATGGCGGCATTCGTTCGCTAAGGGTTAATATGTTCGTTACCCCTTGCGCACAAGTTAGACAATTTGAAAATAAGCGCACGCACTTTATTACTAGGCGAACAGTTGCACGTAAGCAATAGTCTGAATAAGCAAAAGTACCTCGCCGCCAGACGAAGCGAAGAACGAATTGGAGCGCCGTTTCATAGCGAAAAAGATGAATATCGGCGCGAACGTGTTAATTAACGAGAGCTCAAACGTCGCTTCGATCGGAGACGTTAAAGCACATCGCTCGTAGCGGCGACGTTCGGAGTTATCGGTCAGCGCGGTAAAGCCAACGGTATCTCCTTCGATGCGATCGCCACGAACTCGACTGCCCTCCAGGCAGACCCGAAGGCGACGACTTTTACATTTATGCGATTCAAATTTATCGTCTTAGTTCTCGAAGCGAGCCTAGTCGATTAGATCGCGACGGTTGGCTGCCAAGGCGACGACGAAGCGGAGCAACGAATCAACAGCGAGGCTACCCCTCGCAATTCCAATGAAATCGGAGTCGTTGTACGCTCGTAACGCGTCCGCGCAATCAGGAGTCTATCTCCGTGCTATTTCCGCGAGCACGCGTGCCACGGAAACCAAGTCCAGAAACTCGCGAGCGAGGAAAGTGGCGTCCCGAGGAAAAGACGGAGGCGTTGCCGCGATTGGCATTGTCGTTCAGTTCGGTGCGCTCGACCGACGAGAAATAACGTGTACGGTGGCCCAACCGGAACCGTCAAGGTCGTTCCTAGGGATGCCTCTTCAAACTGCACACCAAACGTGTGTGGCGACCGTTTAATCACGGTTGAAATAGACGCGGTTGGTTTCTTCTAATAAGCGAAATGTCAACCCACGTTTTATTAATTCGAAAAGTCCTAGAAGAAAGCAACGCAAGAAACACGATATACAGGGTGGGGCAATAACTATTAGCACCTCAAATATCTTCGAAACTATAAGTTCCACAAAAATATTTACTGGAATGGAATTGCACAGTACGAAGAGGATAATAGTTTTTCTAAAGATTGAGGTGCATCGGACATTTGAAGGTCACCTCCATTTTTTTAAATGAATCGGTATACTTCTGCTTTCGTATCACGATAAAAGGTCTTGAAACGAGTTCTACGACCTATTACATAAGGTCATCGAAGGTCTTTTTTTCATGTTTGATTTACTGCTAAAACCGTAAGTATTATCGCCTTTCTCTATTTTGTATGATCTTCAGTGACTTTATGTAATAGGTCGTTGAACTCGTTTTAAAATCCTCTATCGTGATACGAAAGCAAAAACATATCAATCTATTAAAAAAAATGAAGGTGACCTTCAAATGTCCGAAGTATTTCCACCTGTAAAAAAACTATTATTGCCTCCGGACGGTCCCCTTCGTACTGTGCAATTCCATTTCAGTAAATATTTCTGCGAAACTTATAGTTTCGAAGATGTCTGAGGTGCTAATAGTTACTGCCCCACCCAGTATTATATAATAATATTAGGTTGGTGCGAATGAAATGTCAATTTTTTTCAAAATTATTTAATCGAAATATGCCCCCTTTGCTTCAATACACTTTTCCCAACGAGATTCTAATGCATAGATGCCTGTCTTTAAAAAAATCTGATCTTTAGAATCAATAAAGTCTGAAACGATGAAAACCCAAAAACTTTCTTCGAACAAAGGCCAGTCGTTTCCGCTCTTTCGACCAGTCCACTTCTCGATTTCTTTACCTATTTATTGTTACAATGCCTATTTATTATTAATCATTATTAAAATATTACAATATTTTCTGCGGAAATAAAATAAATCATATATCGAGTCTTACGCGTAACAGAACGTAATTTATCGTGGAAAATCACATTCTTTATCGCATCTGAGATATATTCCGAACCGAGATCCTGAACATCTATCAAGGAAACGCGATCGTGAGAATTCTTCGTAACAACCGCGAGGAGAGAGAGGGAAGTAGCCCGAAACATTTTTTACATAAAAATATTTACCATTCCCCGTCGGAGCGCGTATTATTTTCCACGTTCGCCTCGCGATGCTCGTTCTACGGCCCTGCGTTCCCCGCCCATTTCATTCTCCGCGGTTAAGTGATACCGCTAAATATTTATAAGCTCGCCGTACGAGCGTACGTGACGCGTGCGTAACCCTTGGAACCTTCCACCCTTTTCTTGCGAGACGAGTCTTCGACCGAGGCTTACGCGAAGCGATCGTCGATCTCGACGAAGCAACTTCAGATCGATGGACGGACCTCTGCACAAAGCCGGGGACGACAACAAGAACGCGCGAATCCCGTATCTCAAAGGGGAGATGTAAATGACGCGGGCAGTAGTGCGGTCAGTGTTATTCCGGGCAGTCCGACCGCAAAGGCCGCAACTACTTGCGATTCACCAGAAGGAGAGCCGTTTGAAGAGGGCGTGCCCGTGCCAAAGCCATACCTGTGTATGTATTCTATGGTACGTACACCTATTGATATACGTATCTACGCTCGGACGCGCCATAGTTCCATGGATTCATTGCATTCGTAGTCTTCCGCGAATGTCGACTTCGTCTTGGACCTCGTCGTCGTCGTTCTTGCGTTTCGGATGATCGCGAGCGCGCGACGATAGAAACGTTACGTTGTACAGGACAATGAACCGAACGATTCGGTTTACGAGGCAAAATGTCTGCGTAAAGTTCGGTGGCATCTTGTCCGCACGAATGCCGCCACTTCAACGCAATTCTCTCGGTAGAATTCCCGAAGTAAATACGTAGGATATTTTCCACGAATATCGTGTCGCTTTTTTGATTTTTGGTCGGTGCTTTTCCTTTTCTTTTTTCTTTTTTCTTTTTTCCTTTTCATTTCCCTCCTTTTCTCGCTCCACCTTCTCCCTAGCCACATCGGTCGCTCTTTTATCCTCTCTCCACCTGTTCCCGCGCGTACGTCCTCATTCACCGTCACAGGCACTCTTCTTCTTCTTCTTCTTCTACGGCTCTTGGCCGTATCTCGATAAAAGGCAGACCAAGCGAGGGCGCACTAAAGCGAACGTTTACAACACTCATATAAGCCGTCGTACGTACGTTCGTACCCGATGATCGCCTCTTAAAACGAAGTAGTTCGAGATACAGTGGCAGATCGAACCTTCAGACATGCAAGGTTAGAGATAGAGTTCGTCCGGTGGTAGAGGTAGGGGTCGTCTCTCGATAACCGCACTAGAGTATGCAACGAAATCTCGAGGAAAAACTATACGTTAGTCGTACGTGGAAGAAGTATCTGTGCAGGATTTATCCGATGAATGAATAAAACGTAACCACTACTAACAGAGTTAGTAAACTATTGAATTGGCAATTAAGTGATTGCAAGTTTTAAATAAGAAGGAAAATTCAAAATCTTTGCTTAAAAGTATTACATTATTCAATTAGGTATTGTCCGTTTCGTCGATGACCTTTTGCCATCTTTCAGACAATGTCATATTTCCATGATCATAAAACTTCTGATTTTTGCCAGCAAAAAATTGAATTAAATGGTGATTTCACATCATCTGCGTCATTAAAAATTATTCCATTTAAGGAGTTCTGCGTGGAACGAAATAAATGGTAATCGGACCAAACATGTGCGAGGCTTTGAATTATCATGCTGGAAAACAACATCCTTACGATTTGCTAATTCTGGTCGCTTTTTTTGAACTAAATCGCTCAGTTTGGCGAGTTATTGAACGTACACGTTTGAATTATATACGGCACATAAATTCTTGTGTGCTTACATTGCGTTCTTGCAATTTCGGAAATAATACAATAAAATATGTCAGAAATACGCGTCTTGTTCTTCCATCTTTAAATTGGGATAAAAACGACCCTAAATAACTAATCGATACAATTTTTTTACTAAATTACAGATAATAATCCAAACAACAAGAAAATAATAAGGGTTAGGTGCTTTGAACACGTTGACAAAACAAACGAATATGATATAATCATCTATAGACAAAATCCGCAATCACTTAGTTGCCCACCCAATTAATAAAAATGAATTTCATGTGTTGATTAAACATTGATGAGGAAAAATACTATTGAAGCCAAATTATCGTTATGGAGACTCTGCGCCAGGAAAATCGACTATTATTGACTGGTATGCTGAATTTAAACGCCGTCGTACAAACACTAATGATGCTGAACGTTCTGGTTGCCCAAAATCGGCAGTTGTTCCGGAAAACATAAAAAAGTCTACAAAATAGTTTTGAAAGACCGTAAAGCGTGGTCGCGTGAGATTGCTGACATTAAAGATATCGGAAGATAGTGTGTTTACAATTTTGCACGAAAATTTGAGCATGCGTAAGTTGCTTTCGAAGTGGGTGCCGCGTTTGCTCATACCGGACCAAAAACAACAACGCGTCAACGATTCAGAACGCTGTTTGAAGCTGTTCAAGCAGGATAGAAAGGATTTCTTGCATCGGTATCTGACAATGGATGACACATGAATTCACTACTACACACCAGAATCGAAAAGATCATCAGCTGAGTGGACAGCAGCCAGTGAAAGGCTACATTACTTCGTTCTACGAAAAAGGCACCGAAAAGTTAGAGGAACGTTGGAATGAATCTATCACTCCTGAAAGAGAGTATACTGAAAAATAATTTGTTTTTCTTAGTTAGACCGGAAACTTATCGAATGATGCGTTATGTATCCTCGATAGTATGGAAGGTATGGCCAGATGCAAAACGCATCACGTCTATGGCAAAGTGTAGAAAAATGCGATTATAAAATTCGTATCGCGCTCGCTCCGTGCGTATTACGTCGTATCGATTAATCTAGGTAGGCTAAATGCCTTGATACCGTGGTGCCATAGTATCGCGTTTAATATAAGACGATACGCCAGTGGTTCTCAAAAGGGACGGTACCGCCCACCTGTGAAGGTTAAAGAGGTTTAGGAGGACGCTTGTAGCCCAAGGCAACTTTGGAGAGCGTTTGGGACTAAACGGAGGGCGTTGCCGCTCTCTTCAGCAATACTCGCAAGAAAATGGAGTGAAAAGTTTGATTGATACTAAAAATCATCGAACGCATGTTTCAACAAATATATGTTATTAGTTTTTGTCAAGTGTATTTATTCGGGCAAATAATTAATATAACAAACTAATAACAGAATTAGAAACATATTTAACCCCTTGATTAAGGCAGACCTTGAGACGCACCGGTCGTACCACACGGCGAAATTTTAGGGAGGTATGCATTTTTGTGGAAACATATTTCGATAATAGAAAAACTGAATTTCACTACATTAAAACATAATTATTTATTTCTTTATTATTTATGTACTAAACCGAATTGCTACTATAAATATTAAAATTTTAATATCAATGTAGAGCATTTTTCACAAAAAATTATTTTTAATAATTTAGTAAAGGATGATATAATTCGAAACATGGATAAATACATAATCCTACATTAAATTTCTAAATTTAATAAAAAAGTAAATTATTAAGTAAAAAAGGCTAATTATTAGGATTTCCACCTTTTGATCTACATTTATGTATTCTACCTGAGCGGTATTTGTGTAGAACTTGTTTTATTAAATGTAAATGAAATTTAGAAAAGGATAAGTTTTCGTCTCAGAAAGCCAAACTGCGTGGAGGTTTTTTAGGCGCCCTCGGTCTGAGGTGATCAGAATGGGATAATCGTCTATAGGCGCTCTCAATGTCACAAGCGCAAAATATCCAAGCGTCTGTAGACGCCGACAATAACCTAGGAATTAATAGAGAAGGGTTATAATTTACAGAGAATACGCGCTCGTAGTACGACGAGCAACGCTGTGACTGAGGCTACGAAGTCCGATAAGCCCTACGCATCATACAATCCGAAAAAACAGTCGTGCCTAAGAGTCGAGACGAATTGTGCCTCGCTAGGGTACAAATCCTTTTTAGGCACAGAGGTAAGAACGGCAACGTTCTACCAGACCGTATATAATAAATCAAGAGAA
>JAITYT010000272.1:25325-39283 GCA_025433975.1 Liostenogaster flavolineata | reverse complement strand
TAGAAATCTTGCAAGGGTCGTCCTTGCAAGAGAGAGTAGCAGCGACGTGAGAGTTGGCCTTTGTTCTTTACTCTGAGGCGTAGCAAATACGTAGAGAGATCGCGAGCCTTACTCTGGCGAACGGCGTCATTTGGTTGCCAGATGTACTGGTCACTTCTCCGTAGACCGGATAGTCTACGGAGTCAAACAATCGACGGGTTAGATTTATTGCTTCCGTCTTCCTGCATCTCGTCGATGCAAGAAGAATGAGAGTTTTTTAGCTGTTTTTGCCAACCCTAACGTCGCTGATTTACAGCGTTCTTATTGAGGTGTATTACGCCTCAGCAGGCAACTCGAGAAAATAAGATATTTTTGGAAATGAAACTTCTGCTTTATTAATTACTATATTCTCAATAAATTAGTAAAAAAACAAAAGAACGAAAAGTCACGTAAACATTTAAAATTTATACAAATTTTAGTAGACCAGTCGAAAGATGATTTTCAACAACCGCGAGATGGAGGCTAAATCAAGAAAAATGGAAAGCTTCGTGTAATTCTCCCAGGCTCAAAAAGAGGTTGTAAAGTTCGTTCCTATCGAAAAAGAACCAGGTGGAAGACGCGAAACAGTTCAGATAAATCAAAGATACAGCTGCGTGAATGTTTCATAAGTTATCACGCGATACAAAAATGCAGAGCCTGACGTTACAAAATTTTATTTGTAAAGGTATACATATAGATAACGTGTTAAAATACAACGTTTCTGTAAGTTAATTTTTATACAAACCCATTTTATACGACCTGCAAGACACTCGTCTCCTATGCGTAAAATCATCTCAAATAGCTACCTTGTCCGACCGAAAAAGTCATCGAGCGCAAAGGGTTAAAAGAGAAATACAAATACATAAATATCAAGTACCTACCAATATCTTTTCAGAATCTTGAACCTGCCATAATAATCAAAAGACTTATAAAATTGATCTATTCTTAAATGAAAAAGTGTAGATCGAACCACCTAGGAAGAGTTATCATATAGAATATACAGAAATATATAGTTATATACAAAAATAGCTCAATGGACAAAGTGTTAAAGATACGAATACACAAAAGCATACTGTCGCAAGCCATACAGATATGTCAAATGTGGAAAACACCGAATGCACACGCCAATGAGAATCGTCTGTCAATCGGTGCACTTTGACGCCATCTAACGGAGCCGCCAGCCAGTCAGCCAGTTAGTTAACCAGTCAGTCAGCCAGCTAGTAAGCTAGTTAGCCAGCCAGTCATTCAGCCAGTCAGCCAGTCAACCAATCAGTCAGTCAATCAGCCAGCCAGTCAAGCAGTCAGCAATTCATTTAGTCAGTCAGTCAGTCAGTCAGTCAGTCAGTCACTCAGTCAGTCAGTCAGTCAGTCAGTCATTCAGCTACTAACCCAGTCAGCCAATAAGCCAATTAGTTAGTCAGTTAGTCAGGCAGTCAGTAAGCCAGTCAGTAAAGTCTTAATCGAGTTGCACTCGAGAGATTAGGCGCACCGATTCGTCGCTGCAATCAGGTGACCGATTTCGATTGGCCTTGCGCGTCGGTTCATCGGCCGACGTCAATCACGTGTGTCGTCTCCATTTATCCAGTAAAACAAATTACCGAATCAACCAATTTGATTAGCTTTTTGAATACGAGATTGATGATAGCCAATCCAAATTCGACGTCGGCCGATTGTACCTGTACACCATTAGAAGCCATTTTTGGCTAACGATTTGAGTTTTAACCCAAACACGATCCTGTATGAACGTGTTTTGTGACTTTCGGTTACCATCACGATTTCGTTTGAACATGTACTTCGATAGTGCGACTTCCACTTCGAGAGGCTGTGTGAAATCGTTTGAGTTGATCCGGTAAAGCGTTTACCTGCGCCTGAGCGCGCTTTGTATAATCGCATGCATACTTGCATATGTGCGTTGAGCCCGACTATCGGCAGTCGTGTCACGGGGAAATTTCCACGACCGTGACATTTGATGGATACTTGGGAGTTCAATCTGGAGTATAAGTGTGTTATTTGTAAAATACGTCTAAATCCGCAGAATATCGAAGTGATTTATTCGCATAAGAACCGATTCGCGACTTGAACTATTTCAGATACGCGGACTGTGCAAAGAATAGGCCGTCAGACATAGGTTCCACAGAGTTAGACGTTTATATCTGTAGTAATTATTTGTTGAAGGGCCAGCGGTTCTTTTATACAGTGATTTTGGTTGATCAGGTGAGGCGGTCGGATCGTAACAACTTCTTAATCGTAATCGCGTCGCTCGGCTGTATTATCGTGATGGACAGAATTCGTCGATGTGGCTTGCCTACCGTGTCGTTCTGATGATCAGGACACGCTTGTCAATGTCTCACGTAACCGTGTCGTTCTGTCAGTCAAAGTGTGTTCGTTATGGAGTCACGTAGATCCATCTCGATAATTGAGGAAGGTACGGTTTGTCAATTGGATAATCATCCTATCTGGTGATGGAAGTATTAACAATGATATGTTACAATGACGCCGGTATCGTGAATGCCCGACCCCTTACAACCCTCGGTCATCATTGAACAGTACGAATGGATAGTTTATTTCGACTATATTCATCTTTCAAAGCTAATTAAGGAGTATTTTTATATTATTTGAATTTCGATGTTTTCATCTTGTCCATCGGCAACGACTTGGAAGTGCACATACACGCGTCGTGGCCTAATTCCAATCGTTAATCGGTCGGTGCGCGTGCGACAAACACAGCACAACGAGTGTGTGCAAAAGATACTCTAGCTACGTGTGCTTTATGCGGGAAAAATACACAGCCAATAATATAGAATGTGCAGTTTACCGCGAAACAAAAGAATGAAGAAATAAAAACTTGCAAAAACCATACCGATACAAATCTGAAGTAAAAGAAGCTAGCGATACGCTATTCCAGTTGTTAAGTTTCCTACGTACCAACACGTCTAACAGAAAGAACTACATCAATGTCGATGTAATAAAGTCAAAGTTAAACGACGATAGAAGCAACAGCGCTACAAACAACACAGAAATATCGTTATTAAAAGTTTAAAACCACTTCATTTAAAATCGCTCTAAACGAATAAAACGAGCTGCAGAATACTATATTAATATTTTTGACATAGCTGGAATTAATTGTTGGATTCTGTACAAAGAACTCACGGGAACAAATATAACCTGACAAGATTTTTTGTTTTAATTAGTAGAAGAACTTTCTTTTGGATAAGAAGATTCATTTAAATCAAAAAACCTGAAAGAACTGATAATGATAAGTACTGCTGAAAATTGTCAACAAAACTGTTGTTCAATTGGATTGTAACAAAAAAATCTACAAATATCTGTGCTGGTTGAAAAAAATATTTTTGTGAGAAATGTACACAAATAAATTTCAGTTTGTATAAATTGCGATAAGGGAAGGTAAAAATTAATGTAAAACTGTAAATTAAAATAAATATTTATCGTTAAATAATCAATCTTTTATTTTAAAACACGATAAGGCTAAAATGATAGGTTGATATAAATAGGTATATCAATTTTTCATATATCTAGTGTTAAGAAAGCTTTTGATAAAGTCTAAAATGAAGAGCTTCTCTACAAAATAAAATTGACCCTACCACAATATTTTCTGTTAATGAAATCATACTTCTGTAATAGAAAATATCAAGTACGCCAAGAGCAGGACCTGTCAAAACATTTCCCAATTGAAGCCGGTGTCCTGCAGGGAAGAGTGTGCGGCCCGATTTTATATGCCATCTTTACAACCGACTTACTTACGAACGGTGAAGCAACCTTGGCAACCTTTTCCAATGATACTGTTCTATTAACGGTCAACAAAAGTCGTAATATAGCATCCATTGCACTGCAATTGGAAATTAACAAAATTCAAGAGTGGTTAGACGGATGGCAATTAAGGGCTAGTGAGTCCAAAAGTCGTGCACATCACGCAAACAGAAAGGGAAATTGTTCCAATGTAACGCGCTGTTGTCAACTTCTACCAACTGCAAGGGAAGTCAAATACCTGGAAATACACCTTCACAGAAGACTAATCTAAGCTATACATATCAAGACAATAAGAAAAGAGTTAGAGTTGGGATTTAGCAAAATGTACTGACTCATCGGGAAAAATTCTAAATTATCATTGCATAATAAGTAGAACATCTACAAAGCGATACTTAAACCAATGTGGACGTATGGAATTCAACTTTGGGGAACGGTTAGTAACTCTAATATTGAAATCCTACAGAGACTATAGCCCAAAACCCTCAGAATGTTGATATCAGTAGCAAATTACAATTACTCATAGTAGTAAAAGAAAAGGCAGCATGACGAAAAAGAGGATAATCCAAAGATTGGGAAGCAACATTCGTATATCTTCTTCAGGATAAACAATAAATGTCAATCTTGTACACTTGTCTTGTTAAGCACATCATTGATTGGCATTTGCATTTCCCGAACTAAAAATCCTCAGACGGAAAATATCACAAAGCCGGCAGAAATTGACGTCAGTAGATTCGTTACGGTAACGAATATAGAATCTCTGAAAATAATTACCTAAATATCGAAAATCGTTATTGGAAACCTTAAAATTACCTCATTACTAATTATATCGACATGAAACGTACTAAATTTCGTGCGCATCCTATTGAACTCTTTATTTCCATGCTATTCAGCTTTAAATGAATCGCACTAATGTCTTTGTGTAAAGATGTAATCGTCCTTAGATCAAATTGTTTTCAAATTAAACATTTTAATTTAAATTAATCAAATTTTCAATTTAACAAAATTGTAATCATCGGAAGTTCAAGCCAAAGCCGTATTTACAGATTTCTATTAAAGTCAAATAAGATATGGTAAACATCGTGCGATCAAAGAGAGCAAACTTTAATGCTATACAGATATATGTATAATATAATACCGGTAATTATCTTTTATATTCACAAGCACAGCATCTAACGGTAGAAAGCATAATTTCGATCGTTAAAATCGATACCGCCGTACAGTAAATTAAAAGAGCAATTATGCAACCTCCTTTGCATTACCATTTAGTTTGATAGAATAAATTGTCGCGATTTCACTCAAAGGACTGTTATATTGCGTTGCGTAAGATACGTAGCTAACCATCGGTACTTCCTGAGCGAATTCAAAAGGCTCTCTATGCTTCTCGACTCCAAATTCATAAATTGCAGCTGTGCGTTTATATAGCAATATTTCCGAAAAAGATGTAATTCTATAAACCTCTGAATGAATGTTCCTTTTTTATAACAACTGACTTAAAGGATCAATATATTATTAATGTACCTATGGCAATTGTTAGTGAACGTCTGTAGTTCGAAAGTGTGACCAGAGACCCATAATTGATAGAATATTTACGAAGCTTGTGTTTGTAAAAGTTATTTCTGTTTTGTGTCATTCAATCTTACAGTAACCACTTTGTATGAAGTACAAGTGACGATTATTATCACATATTGAAAGAAGGAATAATCATCGGTGATCTTGCATTCTTAAATTATACTACTTTTATCTGATGTATAAACGTCTCTTTTAATTTTTTTTCATCATATTTAAGCATCAAGTAGCCATATTTTACCTCGTTAAATTATACCTCATGTGATTTTTGCAATTGATTTTAAATAATCGACAGTACAAACAAAATTTGTTTTTGTGAACGGCACGAGCTCTGTGCGGACCACAATATATAGCCGCAATGAAGGAAAACGGTTAATAATCCATGAGGTTGTCGTCATGAAATCAATAAAAAAAGATTAATTATTATCTTAATGATCTTTTATTCTTTTATTTTCTCTATTTTCTTCTTGTATATTTTGCTATGTATTTTATTTATGTTAAAAGTATGTTTATGTGTTGTACAAAGTTATAAGGTTATAATGTAAACGTATTTATACTCTGAAATACAAAAAAGCACCTATATACACCTAATTCTGTTTTTACGCGATAGACACATTCCCAATAAAATCGCGTAAAAAAAATTACATAAAATAAAAATATGGTTTCCATATAAAAATAAAGGATTAGCTCGAGGTTTAGAGTATCAGCTAAAATAATGTGATTGAAGTATGCAAATTCGTCGTTCTTAATGTATTTTTATTTAAAACTTTAATTCAAAATACACTTTTTATAACAATAATTACAGATCATAAATTTAGAAATAAAAAATTAAAAAATTCATAACTTCGGATATGTACAAAGCAAGAAAAATCATAACTTTATAAACCAAAAACTGACAAAACATCATAAAAATTCATTTCAAATTGCTACCACTTCCTGATGATATATACATTCGTTTATGACAGACTTGAATATCAGTTTTATCGCTAGAAATATTGACAATGACAGGCGAGAGCGCTTGAGACGAACACGATTAACCGAGAATCGCCTCCCTGCTATCAAATGGTTTCATTTCTACATCCTGACACTCAATAAAAATGTACAAATATGTTTTTCTTACTAAAAATTATTTTAGACTATATTTTCTTGAACCGCATTAAATTACATTAAATCGCGTAAAAAAGGATGAAATATTTTTTTTAATCCCCGTTAAATTAAATTCGCATAAAAAAAGTTTGCGTAAAAATAGTATTAGAGAAATACATTCGAGTATTGTTTTCTCGTTTACGTCTCTTTTTTATCCTATATTCGCCCTCTTCTCTACTGCACTTGCAGAGACGTTGACTCACTGAACCGACGCATTTGCATTCTCTGTATATTCAGTTGGCTTGTTACGACGAGTATAAATAAATTTAATCCGCATTAATTACTATTTTAAACTATAATACAAGAGCGAAGTCGCTCTCATTCGACGTACAATCGTAAACGCAAAATCGTTGTTACAGTGTGATTATAACCGAAATGTAAGATCTTGATTTATACCACGTGTATTTCAAATATTTCCATTAACCATTTATAAAACGTCCTCTCGTAATACTTAGATAAAACATTATAAAAAATGTCTAGCGTTTGTACTAACATTTCCACGTGTCGTACTTTTGTCTGTACGAGCACTCGTTAAAATAGTTACGATAAAGAATATGCCGCTATTCTTCGACTGTGTTCCCGATTTCATTACGCATAATGTGCATACGTACTATACATCTTATATGTACATGTATATGTATGTAGTAGTATACGTACGGTCGCCATTGCGATATACTAAATAAGGAAAACACCAAACATTGACGATGCCAACGGCATACCCGATGCAGGATAGAACAAACTCAATAGGATTGGCCCATCCACCATGCTCAGTCGGTAGTTTCACCAAAGCTTCTCCAACCCCAAGAGAAACCCTCTTCGCCTGCCAATAACACAGGCTTCGTCATATTTGCATCATATAAATTATCACGAGACCGACAAAGGAAGGGCTAAACGAAACGAGGGAGAAAGAGAGAAACTAAGAGAGTTTAGAAGGAGTCTAGAAACTTCGAAGGGAGCAAAGGAAGACACCATAAAGAAGAATTTAACGTTCAAAGTAGAATGTTATACTTCACTGAAAGAATTTCTGTTGTATTTACGTAACGAGATGTAGTGAATGCTGGAATCGTGCGAATTAATTTTTGAAGTCCGCCGACATGAACACTAGTCTAGTAATCTAGAAGTACTTGTTATGAGAAACGAATTGATAAGATTCGTCGAATATACAATTCTCTTTCTTTAGGTAATTCGTCTTTTTCTGATCACTATTTTTTAAAAAACAATCGTTATGATCTCTTCCGTTTCTCTTTCTCTCTCACTACTGTTTTTTTTTCTTTCAAGTGTACCGATAACCGATAGTGTATAAGTAAGAGTGAAATACGTAAAAAAATGTAAAAATAATATCTTCTTCATAGAAACGTATCATATAATATACTTTCATATGTTCGTTAAATAACTCAAATTTTATAAAACGAAATTGTATTCGCGTTACTACTTACTTTTACAATATTTATCATATTCGCGTCACGCTTTATTTATTTTACGTTATTTCAAAACTCTGCTCATATTATATTATTAATATGTTAATAAATGTAATAAATATATTTAATAAAATATTTCACAAATTCCATGAAATATAAAATAATAAATGGAATTCATTTCGATAAAATAGATTCGCGAAAATGGGAGAAAATCAGTGTATAAATTATGAAACACGCACAAGAAATCTACGTCGAATGTATACGTATTATAATTTATTAACCTTCGAAGTTCTAAGTTTGGATCCCATTAGAAGACTATCGAGAAAAAATTATACTTTTACCGTTACAACACCACACTCAATTCTGAAAACGCGATTGCATTTGCCAGTGTCAAGGGTAACATTATCGAGTGTTAATTTCTGGAATCACTTCACCTCCACTATTTCTCCTTTACAAATAAAAATATCAGCGACGAAAAGCAGTGAATTGCATTTTTATATGAATATTCACCGGCCGTTAAATGTATTTACTTCTATCCAACCTTTGATGAAGCAATACGCTCATTACGAATCACGATCGATCGAATTACTTTATTGTACAATGATTTGATACGATGGAGCAGGGAATCGTCGAAGATTTATAAAAAAATTGAGTTACACAAGTCTCGATAAAACTAAAGATCCCACTGTACAAAATTTTAGATTTTGTAAAATTCTAATTCATTTTTATAGATAAATTTTACTAAATTGATTCGAGATAACTCTGTCGGATAAACAATAGTTTGTACCAAACGTTTGAATTTAACAAATGAATACTGATTTTTTATTTAGATCAAAACTATCGCGATATTATTCCGGGTGTGATGAATGGTACATTCAATTTATATTATAGAGATATTCTTGACTCTGTTACTATTACGCAGGAGAATATATTTTTAAAAAACTGCAATATAATCGTTATGACATCGACGCATAATAAATATAGTTAATATATAAATTACGAAAATATTAATCGAAGAGTAATGTTAATTTATCAAAATATTAAACTGTGTACAGGATAATTCTGTAGTTTTCAAATTAAAAGAAACTAATACATTTTCGATACATTGATTAATATTTACTGGACAATATAATTTCCATCGTACTACTAACAATCTCTTTATGTATATATCGAGCACATATGATCGAAAGAATCAATGTTAAAACTTGAGATAAAATTATTTAACAAAACTTTCCGATAGATCTAATATTACTTTAAGATTCCAATATGAATTAATATTATCACAATCATTGACTGAAACGATATTTTTTAATTCGTTTAATGAATCAACACGTTTTCTTAATGTATTGTGTATGAAAATTTTTAATTGATACTGTCATAACATTTGAATATAAACTGAGTAAACAATCAAAATACTAGTTTTTCAAAGAGACTTTATACTGATAGTGTTTCTTATCTTCGAATTATTGTGTTATAAATTCGATAAGAATTTCGAACTGAATGATTATGATCTTAAATCAATATGCCAGTCTGAAATAATTTACACAACATAATGTCTTCTGGCTATAAAGTATACAATAATACATCTGAATTAAAAAGATAAATACAACATAAAAATGTAAATACGTAAAATGTAATTTTGGATGAAAATGTAAAAGTGAAGAAGTGTTATACTTTAGAAAAGGAAGTAAAAAAGAATGATTTTATCATCTTACGTTAGCATCTTACGCAGACATCGAGACGAAGAAGAATCATTTTAACAGAGATTGCAAGAAAATCGCTCGACGAGCTCAAAGATAAAAAGGGCGAATTGCAACCTTGATTTTATTTTTGCATACAAAGAATTTATGCGGTCGTACGTCAAACAAAAGAATATACTTGTTAAAAAAATCTACAAATGTCATACAACGAATTTATAAATTAGAAAACATCTATATTTTATATCTACACTTGAACGTTTTTTTCTACGTAACAAGTGTTGAAGTTTTTCTATTTCTCGCTCCCGCCTTAAGAAGCAAGAAGAACACATCATAATAAGTAACAAGTTTATAATAACAACTCTTTTTATAAGAAGATACAAAGTTAGCAAAACAGCACACGTATCTCAATTATACTTGGTAATTCAATACTCACATCATGTCATACTGATTTTCGGCCTGAATCTACCCTCGTACCGAACCATACTAGACATTTATACCTAAAAGCTTTCCAGATATCGCTAGCCCATTCCTCATAGAATATTTCGAGATTATAATTCTCAACAGTAAGAGCTTGTATTTCAATTTCACACTTTTAGTCGATAGAACTAGTGAGTAGAAATTACCATTCCCGCATATTTGTTGTATTATTTTGTCGTATTAAGTAGATACGATGATCGTGAATATTACAAGTAATTGATTTTATCGTGCATCCGTCAGCTTGGATTCGCTCGAGAAGCAGATTAAACGAATTCGTATTACTTTTCAACTTCATTTTATTTCTTTAACTAACTTTTTATATGTTTCTAATCATTTTGCAATCTGATCTGACCCGGATGTGGTCGATGCAGTTTTTCTTAAGAATGAATAAATTTATTTAGACATTTAAATAGTAAAATCAACATGCAAAATATTTTTCGATAAGTTATATATTTACTGTGATATTTCTCCACCCTTGTACGATTTCTGAACGAACCTAATCTTTCTTCTACACTCGAAGAACGTTTTTAAAACGGCGATGGATTATTATAGTTTCAAGTTTTTCCAAAACTTTTACCAAATTTGATTTACCTTGAAAAAGTGATATCTTCTCGTAGAGTCTGTGAGTAGAACCAACGGATCGCCGATAGTAACTGTATACATCGTATAATAAGCAAATCGCGTAGAATATTATAATACCCAGCAGCCCACGAAGACGCAATTAGAAACATATTGATACAAAATTGTAACAATAATATGACGACGTATCGTGCATAATTTAGGAAATTGATGAAGGGTAGGTCGCAAAGGAAAACAATTGTCCATTACTAAATCATAACTTCGTCGATACATTTGGAGGTTTATTACGGTCCCTTACCGACATTGACTTCTACTTGCCCAATAATGTAAACCTTTTTCCTGAAAATCGCCGTAGGCAGATGCGATAGCGTTACCGATGCATTAACCGCTAAATTCCAAAATGTATCGGTTTTCCCGAAGTCAACCGCCAACGCAGTACATGAAACAAACAGAAGCGACCACGATGGAAAGGATATTATTGGCAAACTTACTAAGCTTACATCTAGTAACGATATATTATATATCGTGGAAGTATCTAAGAGGACTACGCGCACATCGATTTAAGCCCACAGTTTCGAACTTTTGGATGCGCATAGTGATATCGCACTCACATCCACGACAATCCTTTCGTTATTCTGAAATTCAGCTTACGTCGAACACTTATGCCACTGTGCATTGATGTGATCCGAGACCTACTGTAACCGCATTAACATTGATTTCGTCATTTTTACCGACTATAATTCGAGAGAAACCCCCAAGAGTTTTGGCAATTACGATCTGTGACGTGTCTTACGTTTAACGGATAAAGAGTCCCTGATTAAACTACCAACGAAAAATAACATTGGATATCTTCTTCGTGCGATCGATCGAATAGGAAAGACAAACAAAACGAATTGTATCGAAGAAATAGACAAGGAAGCTTCATATTGCTTCAAAGGAGTACAAAAGGCCTCCTGATCTGAGATAAAGCAGCTTTGCGATGATTTTTGTAAAGACGTCATTCATTTAATAATGCGAAACAATTAGTTCGCCTTCTCATTAATCGTACAAGAAAGAATGAGCGCAGCCAGCACACCTGACAGCGTGAATTAAGGGCGTGGATTAACTAAATTTTGTTGCCATCTATTGCCGCGCCTCTTATTGCCAGTTTCAATTTGTCCATTGAATAGTATTTACTTTCGTTCGATACTCTACCTCTGTCCGGTTTATTTACGCAAACAACCGTTCGTCGATGTACCATTCAAATTTATCGTCGAATATGCTCGGTGAGCACAGTGCACTTGAACTTCCGGATGATCACCATGCGACATACAAATAAAATGGTACGGAAGGCAAAGTTACATCGAAACTTATCGAGTCGAAAGAAGCACACCGACAACGTACGAAGCGTCGTATACTGCGAGAGAATTCTTCTCTGGAAATAAAAGCCCACCCAGAAACGATAACCGCGGCAGACCGAACAACGGGGCGGTAATGGCTTACCGCCTTCCGATAGTTACGTTCCACCGTCGGTTGCCTCTTATCGTCGATGCAACCGACGCAACGATCAATAATTAAAGAATCTCGATACCGTTTGGAAGCGTTATAGCGTTCAGTAACTGCCGGGTAGGTCGATCGTTTCACATTTCTAAATCGTTTCTTTGTTTATTGCGTCGTTTGAAAGTCTCATTGCTGAGCGAACTGCATCCCTTTTTACATTGGTAATGAATGCCTCTCGATGAAACGGTTAAACCTAACGACTTTATCATACTGATCTCATCCAGGTCGACCTAAAAAAAGAGTAGACGCAGATGCTGGACGAATTGTTAGAAATTACTTTAGCTTTATCATTTACGCGATATGTATCTCGATAAACCCAAGCTTCAGTTCCTAATCTAATCATTCTGCCGGTATTTTTTCGAATGTTTCGTAAGTCTTCTTTTGAGACTTTTGACTAATGCAGTAAGATCTACTACAACGCTTTTTGTTGTACGACTTTTGTCGTTTGCACTGCAAACGACGCACTTTCTACTTCGGTTTTTTCCTACCGATTTATAGACCCCGGCTAACTACAGCGCCCATACACACCGGGAATCGTGTGGATGCCGGCTAATTACGGCGCTAGTAACGAAAAGGTTAAACATCATTAAAGGACTCAACTTATCTGTTGTAAATATTATTTCCATATAATATGGATCGCACCATAGAAAATTCATGTTGGCACCCTGGGCAAACCACGTAAAATGCGCACGGCAGTCAACGTGTTGACGCCTCAAAAAAAGCGCTAACGATAACATCCGCGGTGATGTCCGAGTCGATCATTGTGAAACAGTGAACAGTGAAGCAGTCGATCATTGTAAGACAATGCTTGAATCTTTCAATGGTGGCATCGGCCCGACGATGTCGACGTGAACATTGTGAAAACTTTCTTTCATCCGAGACAGTGAGACGCGCAGCCTTTCGACGCATATGCCTAACAATATTTGATCGTTAGTGTCATAAGGATCTTACAAGAATCTCTTATAATCAGATATCACTTTTAAGCTACCCTTCGTGGCATTGATGGTTCCCTCTGGTGTCGGGAATGAGTGCTATTTTCGGTCTTCTATGCTATTCCTTCCTTCTTCTTTCTTCCGCCTGTAGTGTTATTGTTATTATCGCGCTGTTTTCTTTCTTCCGAAATTTTTCGTTTCTAGGTAGGCCCACGTACAGGGAATCGAACCTGTCTTATCGAACTCGGAATGCCAGGCAGGCATGCTGTCCTGCAGTCTACCATGACTGAGTTTTAGATGCAATGGTCACCACAGTATAAGGTATATATTAGATGGTCGCCACAGATTGGTCCAGGTGACCTATTTCCCCGAAAGCAGTGAATTGTTGAAAATTATGGAAGATATGCGGCTGTGATGGTATGTCTTCTTAGAGGCTGATACTTATAGACTCGTTGAATTTGCGGTAAACGTTGACTGAGTTTAAAGGAAGGAGGCTGCGTGGGATAGCTCCTCAGAGATTAACACACACAAACTTGACAAAACAAGATGAGAAACACTGATCGAACAATTATCGAGGATCGATGGTCCACAGAAACAGAGATCTTGATTGACGTTGCCCGAAACCAATAAGATGCTTCTTCGCAGATGAAAGCTTTGTGAAGACAAGCTGAACGTAGATTGATTCATCGGTAATAACCGAGAGTGACACTCGCACTGTAGATAAATGAACTGAGCTCAGGAACTCGCTTTATTCGTTTTTATATATAATGGTTGTTTTTGAATAACAAGTTTTTATACGCGGCTTTTATCGAATG